>JADKLZ010000687.1:334664-349795 GCA_021533235.1 Biomphalaria straminea
AAAAAAAAATTAACAAAATTTTCATTATAATTAATTATTATAATTTAATATATGTCCCTTGACTTTCGTCGAAGTAGGGATAGTGTGACAGCTCGCGTAACCAAATGCATCCACTTATAAGATAACATTTAGCTATACCTTCAAAATTCCACATCTCACATTCTTAAAACCGCAATTTAATTTTTTTTGCAATTTAATTTAATATCTGCTTTTTTTTTTTTTTTCAAAGACGTTAAAAGGTATTTAATGAAAATTGTAATGATAAATAGAAAAAAAATTATCTGGAGCAGCAGGGTATCGATCCCTGTACCTCTCACATGCTAAGCGAGCGCTCTACCACTTGAGCTACAGCCCCCATATCTACTAGGAAAAGATTAATGTATTTATTTGCGCATTAACATTTTTTAAAATGCGTTTTATTAGATAAATCAGAAGATCAATAAGAAATGAGTAAATATTCTAAACCTTATATCTAATTCTAATGCATAAAAAACGTATTATATATTATGTTCTGAACGAGTTACACAATGTAATTCGTAACCTACAAATAGTACAATGCCTACATTTATGCATGTTCTTTGTATTCTATACATTATAATACAATGCCTACATAGATTTACTTTAGATCTATTATAATCTATATAAGATGACAAGTCCTTCTCCTAGCTCCGACCTAGGTCTAGGACCATATATCCATATGATTGGCATATGATGATATGCCATGGCATATCTAGAATACTTTTATTAAATTAGCTATCTAGGTGAATTTTTCTTTTGTGCTTGTATAGATCTATCTATTAAATAATATGGATCAATCTTGTATTTAAATGTGTAATAGGGTAATTGTAATAGATCTAAACTAACAATAACAAAGCATTTATAAAAATTAATTAAAAAAAAATCATCATAGCAGATAGAGTAATTCTTTTCTGTGATTTTAAAAATAGCTTTTTGTACTTTTCATATTTATATATAGGTTAGTGGGCTAGATCTAAGAGTGAAATTTTTTCCAGTGAAACTTTTTAGAGCTAGGTCAGTATAAAAAAAATGGCTTACCAGATGCTTATACATCTGGTAGCCCTTTTGATATTTGTCATTGGTAAGTTGATTTATCTATTTTTTATTCTTTTAATTCATTTTTTTAGATATAAGATTCTAGGTCTAATAGAAAAAATAATACAATCTAGTTCGGAATAATTATCAGTATTAGTATTAGATCTAGATCTAGATTATTAGAGTAGTAGAGCTATTCCGATTCAGAAATCTGAGAACCAAACCAAATGGGTCACTTCCGTGTTTACTTCTCTTTACTTTAACTTAATATTAGATTAGATCTCAATGTATACTATTTAGATCTATCGGCAGTATACTGAGTATTGCCCGTGCTACGCTATGGTTAAAATAATTAGCATTTATGTTTATTTTTCCAGGGTTAGTGTTAGGTCTCAATTAAATCAATAAATGGCTTTTGTTACAACACTCCCCACCACAACACAATTTTGAATATTTCTAGTCTAGAGTAATGATTCATAATTATTTAATTATTTTCTTTTTTTTTCTTCAAATTTTTTGTTTCAAACAAAGCCAAAACAAAGGGCCTTTAGTTTAATCACCTACTCCTTTTATAGAGCATGCACATACACTTTTTAACTTCTTAGGTCCTTCAGTGGCTTCAGACTAAGTTCAGTTGTAGCCTTTCATCTCTGCACTATAAATATAATGCACCCACATATTTGATATATGATATATATATACAAACCCTATTTTCAAATTAAACTTCCCATCCAGAGTCAGATTGAAAAAAAAAAGAAACATCACTATTGGCAACTTTATTTTTTTATATTATAGTCCTCTCTTTACATAGATCTAGAATCTAGATGTTGAGAGGCACCTATTTAAAATAACCCATGGATTGTATCTACTAATGAAACAGCTGTCCTTGAATTCTAAGAACATGTAACGCACTCATATACTTCTATTCACTATTGTTGAAATAGTTGGCATTGTATATTGCCTCAAACACTTTTAAATGCACCAATAAAATGCCCACACTGCAATGCCATCCCACAGCTGACAATGGTCTATTACTGAAATTCTTTATTTTTGTCTCTTTCATCCTTCACTTGAACAGCCTGCAAACCCCTAGATATTGTAATGACATCGACGCGTAGAAGTATGGGTTAATAGGGTTTTCATAGAATGACGTGACGGAGGAATTAAAAACTAAGATTAGAGAATGACGAAAGATTGAGAAACGGACAAGACGACGCCTAGATCTAGAACTAGCAGGACGACATTTTTGACTGTGCCCTTATTTTAAGTATTAAAGTGTTTAAGTTTTCAACTATCGTTTTCTCAAGTTATTTACTTTACCTGTTAGTGAGTGTACGAACTCGTAGTACAATTTACACAACAAGAACTTTCAAAACACCACTTAACAATATATAGTATGACTTATGGAGTATGCATAAACACTTCTAAAGCCCATCCCCTCTAGTCTGCCATCAAAAGATAAAACATCACTTTTAGATGCACAACTAAGTTTACATATTTATTTTTATTTTGTCAGTCATGGAGCTAGATCTAGAGCAGGATATTAGCAAAATATTGCTATCCTAAGCACCAATTGTTGATGCACCAAATGTCAAGCGAGTTGTCATGTCAGCCATTTTTTGGTGACCCTTTTGTTTAATGTGAAACAATTGTCAGTTAAAGTGTTGTTAGTGAACCATTTGTTGGGTGAATTGATTGAGATTGAGCAGTGAAACAAAGACTAGGGTATTGTGAGTCACATCAGTTTTATCCCCACGTCAGAAACCTCTTAAATCTATTCTAAACTCACAAGCTGAAAATGAGATGCCTGGTCTTGAGCTAAATTTGATGAGATATAAGAAGTAATGATATTGATAACCTAGGAAGGTTGGTGCGATACCACTTACAATTAAATATACTGTCTCACAAAAAGGAGTTTCAAAAGACCACCAATCACCACATTCTTTAGATGAAGGAAGCACTACAAGAATGTCTACTTCTGCCATTGATTCCTAAATATATATGTAAAAGTTTGTAGGATATATATATATATATTCTAGAAACTTTTTTATGCTTCTATATATATATATATATATATACATTTCTGGATAATGTATAGTGACTCCATTTTTTTTTTGCATGTCTACAATAGGTACAGAGGGCTGGAGATGTGCAAAGTATGAGAATTATTTCAGCCAGCAGCCAGACTATATTGATTGTCTGTGGGATTGTTGTGGAAACTCATTTAACAGACATTGTTGTGCTCCGTAAGTTAATTTTTAATATACTTTCTGATCTGCAATAATTTCATTAGAAATGGATTGATGCTTATTCAAAATTGGCTTTTTTTTTTTTTTTTTTTTTGTTTTTTTGAAAATGAAATGCTGATTTGTTCAGACATCTTAGTTAGAAATAAAAATAATTTACTCTCATAATGAGATGTCTTCTTTCGCTAAATAAGGCACCACTTCATCTTTCCAAGCTTGCTGACTGAGATGTCTTCTTATACCACATTTGTGCATTTGTTTTCATTTCTAGTATCGAAAGATAAGTTTGTGAAAAAAATGCGATCAGTTTTGTAAATGTATTTGTCATTTCTACCCCCCTCCCTTCCACATATTTAATATATTGATCTTTATTATTACAAACTCTATGCATATTAACAAATTGTCTTGATAGCAAAACAAAGCAGTATCTCAAGTTAAAACTCTTTAAGATTTTTGAATGTCTAAAAGTGCACAATTAAAACATGCCACATAATATAGAACATCAGTAACAGTAAAATTGATGTGTAGCTGAGTATGTCAAGAGAATTCTGTATTAGATTAGTTTTAGATCTACATAAACTGATTGTAATGTATGCTATAGTACATCATGCTAGAGTAGACTATTCTAAACATACATTTCAAACATACATAGCCTCTACAGGAACAATTACATAGATATTTTCTCATAGTAAGTTTAGGATTACAACTATTGAGTTCAATTTACAGCCAACCACTCTAGTATCTTTCATCTGCAGATGATATAGCCCTTTTAAGGAAAGGCGTTTGCTATCACAAAAGCTTTCATTTTAAACTGTATTTAGGAATCACACTTGAAGAACTCAAAAACAATCGGCAAAATAAAATAAAGTAACACGTAACCAAAAAATACAAAAATTTCAGGAATTTATAATTAAATATCTCATCTTCTAACCAGAGAGACATCACTGTAAAAAAAAGTTAATTATCCTTTTAGACCTTGCAATCTGTCAAGCATTTGATGCAGAGGACATCTGTTTCTATATCAAAGGGTTAATGAGGGTGTCATGTGGCCACCGCAATGACCAAAGCCCTTTTTCTCTCCCAACTAATGTCAGGTTAGGTAGACTTAAGGGCATCCTAAAAATGTCAAAATTCATATTACCAGTCTTCACCAAGATTTGAATCCATAACACCCTCGGTTTGGAAGCCTATCATTTTACCACTCAGCCATCACCATATAGTAATATGACTTACGTCTACATGTGTAGGTCACCCTGGGTCTGAGTAGCCATTCTGCAATCTTCTTAATCTTTACACTAAAAAAAAATTAGCCTTTATTTCTTTAGAGACTTGAAAGTTTTGTTTCAGCATTGGCATCATTGTTGGATGTTGTATAGTTGGTGCTGTTGTGGTAGCATTCCTGACCGTCTTGATGATCTGTTGGTGGCAGAGGAGACGCTCAAGGAGAAACCATGGGCCAAAACTCTTTCACAATCAGCGACATTCTCACTACCCAGTGGCTCCTAGCTCAGTCACACGTCCAGGTAAATCCTTGACTTTAATTTTTCTTCTTGAATCAGCTGCATATGTAAATAAATAGATTAATATATTGTTATGCGCCTGTTCGCGGTGTTGGATCCAAATGATTATCAAAACAGGAGGTAAACTTCAAAGAAAACTCAATAACACCAACGAAAGGCCGAACAATAGATGTAGAGTTGACGCTTGTTTTAAACAGTAAACACTTTAATCCTCAAAAGGGAACCATCCGATGTCTCTGTCACTAGCCATTGAGATATTACTTCTTAATTAACTGTTCAACTGAAAAAAAGTCTTATTTATAAAGTATTGTAGAGCCTTCTACTTTTTAAACTAACTTTCTGTCATCTGTAACTAATTAAAACTTTCCCTTTATTATTCCCGAAACATATCAGCTAAATCCTAAACTAGCCATCTAGACATTAACTTTTCTGCAAAAAGCAGGCAAATTTATTTCTGGCATTTAAAAAAGTTTGAAAAGGATATCATGTATGACTTTTTTTTTTTTCTAAAAAAAAATGTATTAAAAAATATTTTTCCTTCAAATGTCAAAATTGTATGTAGATTATGAAAGAAATTTTTATTAAAAAAGAAAATATTTTTAATAGTGTTTGCAGTGCAAAATAACACTAGTACAGTAAATAATATAAATCTAAAAGTAGCTAACACAGTTTTCTGGAAAAATTAACTCTTCACTTTGAGGAAATATTGGCATGAAAAAGCCAGACAACTAGATGTAGAATAGCAAAATGTCTCAATCAGGAAGAAAACAGAACAATTCCTATAGTTATAGAAAAGGTGAACAAGCCCCTGAAAGGCCAAGAAGCAGCAGCTTCAGAAAAGGAAGATCAAATGGCCTTCATCACACAAGAAATAGAAGATGACTTTCAATAAAAGAAACCAACAAGGTTTGTGTGGGTTGACTTGGAAAAAACATATGACAAAGTATGGGAACAAGGTCTCTTACTCTAGCTAATCCACCACCACATATCCTACGTAATGTACAACTGGATAAAGGGCATGCAAGGGCAAAGAAGTCACGCAGTGGGTATAAAATATAACATCTCCCAAGGTGGTGTCCTGTCCCCAACAATCTTCCTAATATTCATAAATGATCTAAACCAAAACCTACCAGGAAAAATTAAAAGCAGCATGTATTCAGATGAAATTTCGATTACAAGAGCTCTTGATAAAGCCACCACAAATATGGGAGCTGGATACTCAGAGAATGGCTAGATGGAGAAAAATTAGAAAAATCCTTTGCTTCTGGAGAGCTCTCTGACAGCTACAGTACCAGCAGCTAAACCATCCAAGTACCCCGCACAGTCAGATTGTCTTTCTAACTAATTCAAAAACAATAGAATAAATTAGAAATGGACAAGCTCTCATCACAAGAAAGATAACGCCTATTATAAGCTATTTCAACAAGATCAACGTCTTATCTTTTGCCTTAGAAACAGACACAGAACCAGCCACAGCTGAATTAGACAACATATGTACCGGAAACTCAAAATTAGAACCAGTGAAATCTGCTTATGGGGAGTGTCGACAGAAAATGCTGACAATATTCTTTACAAGTGCATTAATTATCAAGAGGCCCTAACTAGACACTGGCTCCAAAACACCCCCATCGAAAGAAAACTATATGGAGAACTCCCTGATTTAGATACCACTGCACAGTTTATCTCATATATTGGTCTAGTCATCTGAAAGCTCCAACAAAAAAATGAGTAAGAAGAAGAAGAAAATGTGTGTTTGGTCTAAGTGAAGTCCTAATTTAATCTAACTTAAACTTTTGAATGAATTAACTGTTAACATTATTTTGTTCACTATTTGAAGGTATTCAAGAAAACACAAGTTAAATGTTCTGTTTTATTTTTCTGAATATCACATTAGTTCTATTAGTTAAATGTTATTTGTGTGTGTGTCTGTTCACTATTAATTAAATGTTAATTGCGTGTCTTCTCTCTTCCAGCTCCAGTGCCTTACAGTGGTCCACCCCAGTCTCAACAATACAGGCAAGGTCCACCTAAAGAGAAGATCCCTATTGATGACCCTCAGGTCTTTGATGGTCCTCCACCAAATGATGGTTATAGGCCACCTCCTCAGAATTATGGTCCTCGTCCAGTGATTCCTCCAGGAGGCTACAGACCACCACCTACTAGAGGCAACAGACCCCCTCCCTCTGATGATGAATATTCAGATAGTATGATTTAAAATCATCTGCTGTAAATAGACACTTAAGAATGCTATCTCTAGACATAGAAGGTGTGTGAATGCTTAGGTTGGTATGGAATGCATGTTGTTTAGACTTGTTACTGTCTATTATTTACACAAACATTTGATAGAAATTAACGATAAAGATGTTATCTGTTTTAATTTGTTAGAAGTAATATGTATATATATACAATTGGTATCTAACTTAATGGTAACTTCAATTATGCAATGGTTCTTAAGTTCTTAGGTCTTGAAAATGCCTTACAATTGTACATCGTTTCTTGAATTGAATTTGATAAAAAAAACGATCATCTTAGACTTGGTGAATTTAAATCATTCGAATGTATATTATAATAAGAATTTTACTTGTGACATTCCAGTTTTCTGTACTCTTTCCTGGCAACATTCCACTGGTGTTACTTTTTTTCAACAGTTCATTGTAAATAGTTCACACTTCATGTTGTCACAATTAGCATCACAATACCAGCAAAAGGTCATGCATTAAAACTTTGGTTTACAGGAGTGAAACTAAATACGGTAAAATGAATACATTTATATTCTCAAAATTTTTTGTTCTTACATCATATTAGAGTTAAGGTTGTGAGCTTGTTGACCCAATCTAAGTAAGAGTGCATTCCCTTGTTCACTACATTCCTGGAAATGTTTATCACAGTTATGCAAGTTGTACACTTATTTTTATTCTTCTGTTGACTGTCCACATTTTACACAGTCACCAAAGTGGGACTATAAATAAGACTGTACTAATAGCAAGTACTAGGTTGTGTGCTCTTTTATTGTACTTTCTACTTTCTTGTATGTACTATCAGGTTGTGTAACAATTGGCTTATATAAAGTTGTATATTTTGTTTTGTACCATATATCAATGTTTGTAAACATTGGACCAAATAAACTTTCTTATTTTTATCTTTTTTTTCCTCACAAATTTGCTTCCATTAAATTGTTGTGTATTACTTGGTTGTAGTCAACAAAAATTAAGTTATTGAGGACAACAGAAGCAGCAGACATAGAGTTATCACAGTCAATACACTTAGAATTAGGTTCTCTTGTGCCATTTGGTGCATATGGCAGCAAGCTCTCTCCACAGAGATCAGTCATAGGTAACTTCTACAGACTCTTCCCACAGATATTAAGTCTTCTAAGAATGTGCAAGGCCTTGTTAATACGTAAACAGTCAATAGTGGTGCTCCTTTAAAATGATCAAAAGGGAAAAAACTCTAATCACTTGTATGTAATTTAGCACATTAGTGTTGTCAAACTTAACACCACTGGATTTACTTAAGCAGCCACCTGAACTATGTACCTTCATCATCTTTGGACTATTTGTACTTGTTAATGGCCTCTTAATGGTACAACTATTTTTTTTTTTTAATGTTTGCTTTATATGCCTAAATAACCACTGCCATAGACACTGTCATTGGAGATGCAAAGAAGGTATCCAAGCACCTGGAACAGAAAGGCATGCTGTATATTTTAGTTTGGTTTATATTTAGTCTTCAGAGGTAAGGTTGCCTTCTATTGACATAAAACAATGGTGTGGACACTGAACGGAACCAGAAACAAATATTTATTATCCACACTTGCATTATATTACAATGCAATTAAAACAAGAAAACAAAAAGCTACTAAAAAAAAAAAAAGCTTATATGAAGTGTAATTGAATCAATTAGTTTGGATCATTCATGTTATTAAGTTTGTAATAGGTCTAGACTAACAATAATAAATCTATGCAATTAAAAATATTTTTACTAATTGTATTTATTTAGTGCAATTTCATGCTTTTAGCTTTCTCACTGCGCTACGATCCTATCACTTGTCTGGACCAGTTGGAAAAGTGGGCAAGGTGAGGGTATCTGGGGGATTATATTACCATGAAAGATTCAAAAATAAAAAGTTGTAGGAATTGAACTTGAGCCTCCTGAAGAGACTAATTCAGTTTATACAACCACATCTGTCAAGTCAGTATAATTTCTTTCCCTTGTTTGATACGGTACCAAACAAAAAAATATTTTTAAAAAATTGTTTCTTGTTTTGTCAGGTAAAAGAAATAAGTGAAACTTGATCCGAGATGTAGGAGAAATAACTTGTACAAACTTTTTACTGGGCCGACAGAATGAGTGATAAAAGCTTTGTAAAAAAAATTCGAGATTTAAATGTTGAATGAATTTATTTCTTAAGAACCACTCAGTGGATCCAACATGGCAGACATCAAGCAATACAAATAAAACTTCAAAACAAAAATATCAAACATTTGGTTGATTCAGCAGTTTCTTGCAATGAATGCCAAAGCTGTAGTTCAGTAGACCTACTGTCTGACATCAAGTATTGTAAATACATGAACTCACACATACATACAGTTTCAATGATGATTTTTGTGGGCACAGAAACATACAATATAGATTGACAGAAACAAGTTTTTGGCAAGATTTGATTGAATCAATAAATAGTTGAAAAATCAAAATATTTTATTTCATTTATAGTTCAGAGACTTATCAATTACATTTTACTGAGTCTCTGGGGATAAAGAATTAAATGCTAGGAAGAGTGTAAAATAATTTCCTGTCAAATTTGTTTCTATCATGTTTCCCAAACTATGTTCAGCGGAACCCTAGTGTTCCACGGGGCCTGGATGGATGTTCCACGAACTACTGGAATAATTAACTAGCAGGCCAGTGTTCCACTAAATACTCAGAATGTACAAAGTGTTCAATGAAGAAAAAAAGTGGGAAACATTTGTTTACATTATGAGTCTATCCTTCTAAAAAAAGTAAACCAAACAAAATTAGATAATGCCCCTTGGAATGAACTAAATAAAAAAACAAGTTATGTCAAAAGTTTCATCAATTTTACACTATTTGATATCTTTTTTTGAGAAATAAATAAAAGCCCTTGATTAATATTCCTAATTAAATTTCTGTTTACACATCTCAGGAATGATCTTTGCAACTTTAAGGCCAATCCTTAATAAACAACCATGGTCATTAGACTCATAGCTCTAAATACAAGGTCATTTTCAAAGTGTTGTATTAAAAAGCTAAAACAATAATTTTTGAAAATTTGTTTAATCTCTGTCTTGCTTCTTTTTTACATTTTGTGTTTGATGATTAAAGATCTCAGCCCACCTGTAATCTCTTCAACTACGACTCCTCAAATTTCAAGAGAAACCTTAATGTTTACTTTCAAGGGTGATGAAATACAATTAGCAGTTAGGGTCAGAACAATACATTTTAAGTATTTTTATTCTTTTTTTTTGTTTGCCTTTTGTGTACAGGCTAAATAAAGAGCAAATTCACTGAATTTAAAATTAGAGAAAAATCTGAAAAGACACTCTGACACTTGTAATACAATATTGAGTAGACACCAATTTGTTGAACATACAGAATAAAGAAAAGGTGAAAATCTGAGAACAATGACAGAAGAAATTAAGGAACCTATATCTAATCACTTTTGACTATTTTAAGAGGTTTTCAAGTATCTTAGTCATATAAAAAAAATTTGAAAATAATACTGCTGATAAGAAGAAGTAAAAATGTAAACAAAATGAATACAGTACAAATATTGGTTCAAAAAGGACTGCACAGTTTTAATAATTGGTTCAAAAATGTCTTTTAAATTAATAATACTGAGCATAAAATAGTAAACCATCAAAAAAAGTAAATAAGATGATTGCACTGGACATAGGAATTCATGAAATTTAGTTTATGCAAATTTGAAAACTTTAAAGAATCTCAAATTGTGTATATGTCAGTGCAAACAAAAATTTGAGCTTGGCTCAGACAAAAGCTGAACTTCTTCTTAAGCAAAACTTGCGAGGAAAATAATCAAAATACATGAACTGATAAATGTATTAAATAAAAATTGGAGCTGAAATACAAACAAAACAAACACATTTTTAAAAAAAGTCAACTTGTAGTACAGAAAAATATTCTTATGGCAAAGTAAAACAATAATAATAATAATACAAAAATAATTTTTCTTTCTTTAGGTCAATGGGAAAATTAATAATGTAAGAAAGGGAAGTAATTCATATTGGTTAAATGTAAACCAATACTAGTGGATAACTGGACCAATATTAGGCAAGATTGCTATCATTGGAAGTGGTAATATTCATATCCACCATTTCCTATAAAATGCTTCCGATGCATGCATCTCAAAAAGCCTCTGACAATAATTCCAGCTCCTGACTTTTACATGCATTTCAGATATTGAGCCAAGTGGAACCGTTATCCCTTACAGGTAAAGAGGAAAGGTGAGCAACTGGTGCCTAAACCAGTAAGCAGGAGAGGCTCATTAGCCTTTGTTTGCTACCCACCTAAGAAAAAGAAAATTCTTGAATCCAAACCCCTGCTGCCTTGCAGCTACACCCAAACATTTGAAAGGCTAGGGGAGACCTAAGAAAAATTAGAAGCTAGCCACCCTCAGATAGTTTGCAGTAGCCAGTGCTACAACCAGACAGAGCCTGCAATGTAACTGATTCCAAACTGTATCAGACATGTGATGCTACTTTGGAAACATCAGCTGTGTGGAGAGGGTAGGGAAATGCTTTGGGGGGGGGGGCATCCTTCTGACTACAACTTATGTCCAGGCTTTCATCTTGTTATTTGATGAACTATAAACATTCAACAACTGAAGGTGGCCCACAACAATTAGGCCTACACTTTTTAAATGCTAATAAGAGTCTCAATGTCTTTATTTCAGTTGTAACATTCTGTGGATCATATATATGTGTGACTTAATTTTCTGTAAGCAAGAATGTTTCAAAAACAACCATTACACAAACATTTGGCTCGGAATAAAGTTTATACACAGAATAAACTTATTTAAACTTGAAACCAGACAATAAGTAAATAATTCCTGTTCTTCTCCACCTAATTCAAGACCAATAGCATTGAAAATATGGCCACTTGTATAAAAGTTCTATTTCCATCTATGTATAATAATGTAATGATATATGTAAATGTAAAGTTACAAAACAAAAGCAGTATTTATAAATATAACTAACTGAATGGTCACCAGACAGAAGGACAGATGGAATGCTTAATGAATAAAATAAAAGTAGTGAGTTTATATATAGACTAGGGGAAATAAAAATTAAAAAGAAACTAGACATCCATTTCTTCAAAAAAAATATGTTGCAATGAAAATCATTATGCATTGAACATTCTATGTGACTTTTAAAATCTCTGTATACATATAAAATGAGATAGTAAATTCTTATGACAAAATATAGCAACTTATATCAAGGCAATTTGTGTGTTGAATACATAGGTCAGGTCAGGCAATACAAAAATATTTTACATGGATAGTTATATTACAGACAATCATATAGTTGTTATACATAAATATAATTATATAATATACACAAAAATATTTCAAAGTCAATATTTTTAATAGGCTCTACATATGTAAATATGTAAGTACATTTTTTTTTTATTGGCAACAGGTTGCTCTAGTGTTAACTAGATTGGATTTTTAGTTTCAAATATTTGACTCTTTATGGATAAGCCAGTTTATGGCTACACTGGACAGAATTTGATTTGCCGCAAGATGTTATAAGTTCTGACAAAACGGAAACTATTTGTAAATAATATTGGGACTAGTCTAAGTATATTTATTGTGAATTTTTAGGTTTATTTTAGTAGATCTTAATATGGTTGTTTTAAATACGTTAGAACATTATAGTTTGCACAGCAAAAATATGTTTAAACTAGTTTCAGCATATAAAGTCACTCTATGTCCATTGATGATGTTTTAATAAATGGTCATTCCATGGTTACACTTGCGTAGTGTTATTAAGGTAAGGCGGTGGCAGTCGATATGGTGGGGGGTCTGTTTGTGACTGCCAATAAGTTGGGGGCTGCTTTGCATGGCGTTTGTCGGAGCCAGTAGATTTATTGGAAGTCAGGGTATTGTTTCTGGAACTAGCCTCCTCCTCATCCAAGTAGTGATTATTTGGACGATCAAACGACAAGGAGGAGGAAGCACTTACTCCACTCATCCTATCTTTCTGCTTTCTTCCTCCGCCATCCCTGCTGTGCTTTCTTCCTCCGCTGCTGTCTTTGCTTTGCTTGCGACTCTTTTCCTCTCTTCTCTGACTATGCGCTGCCACCCATTCCTGGTCTCGGCAATCTCTTAAATGTTTACTTCTTGCTGCATCCTGGGAGAAGTCATTATGGTGTGTCGGTGAACTTGATGGTGAGTTTTGATTGGATGTTTGGATGTCTGAGGGCAGCACTAGAGGATCTTTGGCTTGAAGAACTGGGTCATCTGTCTCTATCTCATCAGGGAAGATGATTGGATTGCGATCATTAGAAATGGCTTCTTTCTCAGCATTGATCACAGCCTGATGGTGTCGCCGTCGACGATTACAGAAGATGATGATGAGTATGATAAGAACAAAGACCAAGAAGGCAATAAGAACTGGAAGAACAACATGAGCCCAGATACTGAACCCATGATCTGAAACAAGAAACAAAACAATGGAATTAAGTCTGGAGTTTAAAATTATTATTGAAAAGAAAAAAAAAAACTAAAATGTTAACTTTTTTTTTAAAGAATGTTAATAATGGCTGAAATGTTGGCTTCTTATTGAAATTAATTAAATTTTTGAAGTCACAAGATTTACGAAATGATTGTGAAATATTTATAGTATTTCTGTTAAAATAATATATGTACTAAAAAAAATTTAGGCAAATTTTGAGTTCAATTTCAGTAGTGATAATTTTTTGAAGAGATTTGAAAAACTTTGACATAACCCTTGTATGCAATCAGTGCATTCATTGACAAATTCAACAGAAATATTTGTCTAAGCTATAGTCTTTGAGAAAAATAAGAGTTAAAAAAGGAACCTTTGTAGAATTATATATAATTATATTATTTTGTAGAACAAATTTAGATTTTATTTTTCTTTGTCATTTAAATAAAATATTTTACATTCTAAATAAAAGTAAAGTACTTCTTTCAGACCTTGTGATCTATAGGACAAATTATGTAAAAGTCATCTGCTTTACTTTCCCCAACTAATGTTAGGGTTCAATTAGAACTGGGTGGACTCAGAGGCACCCCCATATTAAAAATCCCAATTTTCACAGAGATTTGAACCCAGGAAACTTTACCACCTGGTAATCATGTCCCCTATTCTAAATTTTAACTCAATCAAAATAAAATAATAAAAAAAAAAAACATGAACAAAAGTTGACAACAGATAAAGAAAAAGTTGCAAGTTAGCTTAACTTAATTCCATGATAATTTTTGGGCCATTTGTAACAGCTAAACTAACAGAGGTGGACACTAACCGACCTAATTTGTTGGACACTGGATGTATAGTTGTTGTTAGTTCTTTGGTCTGCAGGCAGACACCTAGGTCCTCTTTAGTAACAGATTTCAGCTTTAAATTTTGTCCAATATGTACACGGAGGTCACTAAGGCTTGTGTTCATCTGTCTATATAATCCATCGATGGCCTAGATACATACAAAATATATTACTGAAATTACATAAAACAACAAAACAAACATACAAACAAAACCATGATATAAACAAGCAAACAAGAACATGATACAAATGAACAAACATGACCATAATAAAAACATTATCTAATGTGAATGTTTGGTTCGTAAGAAAAAATACTAAAATGCTAAATATAAAATATGTGTCTTACAAGATATGTTGCTGCCATAGTTTTATATAGCTTAAATAGTTATAACAAATAAGAGCAAAGGCTCTCCAGATAGACTTTTCAATCTATTGTGCCTCTGACATAATGATCATGTGTTTCTATGGGTGACAATTAACAAGTGTGTTATGTTTCAGATCAATGATCAAAGCCTATACTTTCCCAAGCTTATATCTGATACATTCGGGTGTACTGAAAATCTCAATCTTCATAAACCTAGTGTCACTGGGGTATGAACTTGAAAACCTTTGTTTGGAAGCCAAGAGATTTGATAAATGCAAATCTATAAAACAATCTTATATCTAATACACATCTTTAAGACAGTTTGGCCAAAAATACACATTTCTAAGATAGTCTGGCCTCTAATACACATCTCTAAGACAATCTAGCCTCTAATACACATCT
>JADKLZ010000687.1:356821-368569 GCA_021533235.1 Biomphalaria straminea
TGTGTGTGTGTGTGTGTGCGCGGCCCGCCTAGTCCCCACATTTCATTAATGCGGCCCTCGGTTGAAAAAGGTTGCCCACCCCTGCTCTAGATGCATTTGGTTTAGAAACATCCTGCCAACTAAAAGGTCTAAATCTTAACTAAAAAAATAACACGAGTAGAATGAATATTACAGTGATTCAATAAAACATATACCGGTAGTTTCACTATCATTATGTAAGCAGGCAAACAAGAAAAAAATAATTGGGTTACCAAAACATTTCTGCTACTGTGAGAAGCTGACCAAGAAGATTGGGCAACAAAGTCTGTTACATTTGCATTGTAGTTATAGATCCATATTGGATTATTAATTCATTGAGAATGAAATTTTTACAATTACATGTTTAATCAGTTCAGTTATGAAATGATGTTTCATCTTCTTGGACTAAATAAAACATTTCACACTATCTTAAAGACATGTGGCTGCAATAAATCAATTTACAACATTCTTTATTACTATGTCAAAATTATCAAAAGTCTGCCAAGTGATGTTTCATCTTTCTTTTGACGTCTTTTTGCGTAAAGAAAACAGGCCTGCTAAACTCAAGGATGATATAAGAGCGATCAATCTCTTTACAAACATACAAATTCTGCCTTGAATGTCTCTCACACTTCAGACATTCACATCTCTTCTTAACTTTATCTTAACTGTGCTCTTGTTGCTAGGAATAATAATGCTTTGTAAAAGCTGGGAATTTCAGAAGCTTAAAATTTTAGAAAAACACTAGCTAAACGGGGGGAGGACCAACTTAAATGTTTTGGGCTAGGGAATGTCCATAGTAATTTTTTGAGAAACACTGGGTTATACAATCAGTTAGATTTTCATATCATTAACCTAATTAAAAGTAAAAAAAAACAACAAAAAACCTAAGATTTCCCTTTTTTATGGTATCAACCAATAAGTAGCATGTCAATCTTGCCTGACTGACTTAACCCATAAGATATAATTAGTGAAGTTCTCTGATATTAGTGATTAATTACATATAAAATATTTTGTTACCTGTATAACCATCAAACAGACCAGTGGTTGAGGACATGGTGGTGGATGTGGTGTAGCGGGCTGTGGTGCTAGTCTTTCTCCGACCTGTTGTCCATCTCGAGCTGGGCTTTCTGGTTGTCCATAGGTCAAAGGTCATGTTTTTCACAGTTGTTTCCCTTGAGTATGGGGGTGATGTTGAATTAAGTTTGTGTGTGGCATGTGTTGAATGTGGCACATGTGTAGTGTCTTGTCTGTGTAGCCAATGTGTCTGCTGGGTCACAATATCACTTGTAATATTTGGTGTGCTTGCATTTGTTGTGTAGAGAAGCATAGTGGAGACATACTTCTGTCTGGTAACTGATGCTTCAGGGGTAACTAGTGCTTCAGGGGTAACTGGTGCTTCAGATGTAACTAGCATTTCAGAGGAAGCTGGCACTTCAGAGGTAACTGGTGCTTCAGATGTAACTGGCGCTTCAGAGGTGATATGTGCCTTTGAGGTGAAAGATTTCTCAAAATTGACATGTGTCCCAGAGGTGACATGTGTCTCATAGCTAACAGTTATCTCAGATATAACAGGTGTCTCTGACATAATAGATGTTCCAGAGGTGACAGGTGTCTCAGAGGTGACCAATATCTCAGAGCTTACAGCTGTTTGAGAGCTAACAGGTGTTACTGAGCTAACAGATGCCTCAGAGCTAATGGATTTCCCAGAAGTGACAGGTGTTGTAGTACTGATAAGCTTTACAACTCCTGGCGTGTCTGTAGGATGTGTAACAGCTGTTGGAATAGAATCAAACAAAGCACTCAATGAAGTAACAAGTATTAAAGGTTGAGTAGCTTGTTGGGCTGTCACTTTAAGATCCTCATCCCCATTTAGATCTACGTCTTGGTCTAATATATTTTCCTTATCTGGCATATAGGTGCTGCCAGGTGGCGAGGCAATGTACAACGAGGTGTCAGATAAAGTAGAAATGTCAGTCGGAGCAACACCTTCAGATAGAGGAGCACCACTGTAAGATGGAATGACACTGTCAGATAGAATGACACTGTCGGATGGAATGACATCTACAGATGAAGCTGAACTGACATATGGGGCCAAAGAAGTCCCCAGATAACCAGAAGCTGCTATGATCTCTACAGTTCTAATCTGTACTAAGGAGGCTGATGGTGACAAGACAGTCGTCTGCTCTGACTGTGCCATCTGCTCAGACTGTGCTGCTGTAGAAGAAGGAATGAGTTCTATAGACACATATGCCATTTTGTCTGTGTCAGGCAGCAAGTCAAATGTTTTAATAGTGACAGCATCTTGACGTGACCCTAAAGTGGATTTTGAAACATCAGTAACATCTGTTTGTAACACTAGTGATGAAGTCTCACCATCAGCAACATCTTGATGTACTACAGGTGATGATGTCCAAACATCATCAACATCTGACTTTACTGTTGGTGCATCAATGTTGATAGGTTGAATGTAAGACACTGAAGAACTCAACAAAACTGAAGATTGTGGCTGCTCTTGATACGATGGTTCAACATTTTGGTCGTGGGCTGGGCTATATAGTGTGAAATGAGAAGACGTTTCTAACAATGGATGCACTTTGATTTCCGTTGTTTCACCTCCATGTAGCATGTCAGCGTGATCTGAGTGATGTAAACGTGTCGGCCTGACCTCTGGTAGATGCTCAGTTATATACACACTTAAATGAGATCCTGCCTGAACACCGCTGGAGAAAATGTTGCTGAGGTCAGTCATGGACGACGATATGTCACCTGACAGTGATTGTGTTAAAGAGTCTTGGCTAAAAGAAGAAATGCTAAGGCCAGGGGAAGTCATCTCAGTAACAGAGGAAACAATTAATGACGAAGGAAGTTGAGTTACAGTCCTTGTAAATGCACCAGTGGAAGTGTGAGGGACAGACGTTGTCATATAACTTGATGACATTATGTGATCTGTCGATGAGACCATTGTCACACTGGTGGGTCTGACTGGAGCGGGGGCAGGGGTGGGTATAGGAGTGCTGCCCCCAACTCCTCGACGTCTCCGTCCCTGTCTTGTGTTTAAGGAATTAGAAGATGCCACGTACCAACCCACAAGTGCTAGACCCAGTTCTTCTTGGAGTCTTCCTCCATCCACATTGTGCTGCAGAACTTGAGCAAAGTCCCTTAAGTGTCGGACAGAGGAACACGAAAGAGCCCAAAGTATTTCTAAGTTCTGGCTCAGATCACATCCGGACTCTGACCCTGGACCAGCAAAGACCATTTGGAATTTATTTTGTATTGCAACAAGAAACTGAGTGGTGGAGGGCTCTATCTGTATTGATGCCTCGGGTATGTTCATAAAGCTAGCTAGATGGTGGGCCAGGAAGAGTCTGCGGCTTGCGTTCAACTCCTGAACCGATGCACACAAAACAAGGCTGGCTACAACTTTTTCACCGTCACAGAGATTATCCAAACTGGCAGCACCTTGTTCTCGATTCTTCGCTGTTGGCCAGGTGTTTGCTGGTCCTGAAGTCCAAACCTGGTCCCAAGGTAACGTTGCTACTGTTAACTGAAAGACGTCGGTCCTCTCGGCACATTGCGCCCTTGACTTGTTTTCAGTGACAGGAAGGCACCTGCCACTGACTGACATGTAGTGAACAGCTGGATCTGTGGCTAGTGGGATACCAGCCAAGAGTTTACTGGTGGTATTGAAAACAAGCCATGGTGGAAATGGGAGACCAGACGCGACTGTAATCTGAAAGATATACAAAATCACAAATATAATTAGAATATGTGCTCTAGCAAAAGAAAATCAATTTGAAAATATTGAAACTAGTAATTGAAAATTAATAATAAATTGGCTGATTTGTATTGCGAATAGACTGAAACTAACTGTACAGCAGACGGTGAGCAAGGGAGTGAACTGGGGACCATCTTAACAAGAGTGAATTCCTTTCCCAATTGTTAATGTGAAGGTAAAATCATTTATTGTATAGCTGAAGCCAAAGATGAAACCTGAAGAATCAAAGTCAAGAAATATTAGACGCCTTTAAATAATGTTTAAATCAATTTGAAATGTTGACTGGGCAAATAACTACTCTAGTATGATTGTGAATTTATATTTCTATTAATTACATTCTCAGTAGAACCATAGATATGATCTCAAAGAAAACTTAAATACCCTCAGAAAAAAATGACCAAATATTGAGTCTAAGGAGTTTTTTTTCCCTTTTCTTTTTAAAAAAGGGATTGTTCCCCTTTGTCTCAGCTTGATCTTGAATACTGAAAACCTTTAGTCCGAATTCCAAGATTTTTTTTTTTAATGAAACAGATACTGCGCTCCTTCTTCATATTTTGTAGTGCCAGAGAAACTATATGGTCAAAAGTTTAATTACAAGGCTATATATTAAATCATTTTGTCTGTCTGTCTGTCACGATTCGTTTACACGTTGTTTCTCGCCACGGATGAAATGAAAACTTTTGTTAAATTATTCAATGTCGATGACAACACAGGAATAAAAAAAAAATAGTTGACTAATTAGTGGTAATTAATTAATTTTATTTTAGATAGAAACTGGAAATATATCTTAAGTATTGAGAGTTATCAGTAAATGTACTGTTCTTTCGCGTATGCACGTTTCGTTTTTTTTATATTTTTATTTTGCTTGTTTTGCGTCTGTTTGTAAGTTGATGGTTGTGGAAGACACAAGGGCTGTGACTCGTGACACGATAGTAGCAGACATGAGCACATCATATGTGTGTGCGCGATCATGTGTGTGTGTGTGTGTGTAGGTACAGTCTCATCGCCTATATTGTCATGAGTTTATAAACCAGCCTGTCAAACCATATAGACTTAACTCTTTCTCTCCTAATCGACGATACGATCGTTGATTTTACCTCATTAAATTAATTAATGTTTCATTCTAGAAACATGACTTTGCGTTATACAAAAAGAGCATGCATTTTCCTTTCATTCTAGCCCAAATAAAACATTTCTAATAACAAACAACAAAGCTAATGACGCGCAATCATAACGGAAGTGAAACAGTAATGAGCAAAATGAAGAATTTCTTTGAAACGTGAAAAAAATAACGGAGAGAAAGAGTTAATACCTAACATTCGTATACTGTCATGAGTTTAGAAACCAGCCTGTCACACCGTCTAGACTTTCTATGCTACATTAGATTTTTTAAAGGAATGTTTATTGTACGCCGTCTCTAGTGTTACTAGAGAATATGAAAAAAAAACCCAGATATAAAACAAGAGCAACATTTAAAAAAAACTAGGGCATTAGAAGAAGTAAAAATATTTGTAATTAAGCTTTAAGACATTGAATATAATAACGTGATTTTAATCGCCCTGATCTGCTGCTCATCGATAAAAAGGAAAAAGTCGCTACCATTATCGACATTGCAGTACCACTATCTCACAACTTAAGAAAAACTGAGTTAGAAAAACAACGAAAATATGGGAACCTAGGCTTGGAGATTAAGCGTCTATGGAAGCTTTCTAAAACAACAATATACCCCATTGTCATGTCAACCGAGGGGATAATAACAACTGACCTCACAGATACCTTCAAGGCCCTTGGCATTCCTGGGAACATTCTCGTTGCCTGTCAGAGGGCGGTACTGCTGCAGACCTGCCACATCACCAGAAAATTCCTCAGTGGAAACTGATAAAGGGACTACAATAAATTTTGTTTCCCTTTAACGAAACTCGACCCTGGCTGCGCCAGAGAAAGAATACTCGTTCTTTTATAATAATAATAATAATGCTAGACATTAGAATAAAAAAAACGTAGTCTTTGTGTTGTGACTACAAGTGTCACGTGGGTCTGTTACGTCAGTCACGTGATATGTCTTTACCACGGGGGTCTCAGCTGCAGAAGAAATCTAATTAAAATATTTCTTAATGTCTGTGAAGTTTTGTTATGGCTAATGGTTTAGAGTTCATGAACAAAAAGCTAAGTTGAACAAAAGAAAAATAAAAGGTCTGTAGGCTTACAATGTGCAAAGAAAGAAAAATATGGCTGACATCCAGAAAAATTTCAAGACATATTTGAGTTCATTAAAAAAATAGAGCAACAAGCTCTATCTCTTTCCTCAACACACATATTGTGTGTGTGTGTGTGTGTGTGTGTGTGTGAGTTTACACAAACACACACACACGCATAAAAGAAAGAACAAACAAATGAAAAAATACCTAAAATAAAAGCTTATGTAAGGGAAGAACCGCGAATTTAAAGTCATAACTCTTAATACTGTAGGATTTATTTCCTTTTCAATATCAATTATTAATTCTTCTTTCTTTTCTTTTTCCCCTATCAGATCTTGCGATCTATGAGGGCAGATGATGTAAAGTTCATATCATATCTGCTTCTGTGACACACGGTTAACGAGGGTGTTATGTTGCCAGCATAACGACCAACCGCCTTTACTTTTCCCCAACTAATGTCAGATAACCACTAGAGCTGGGTGGAATCAGAGGCGCCCAAATATCCCGAAGTTACATTTGAGGGGAGAACCCCAAATTAAAAGTCATAGCTCTTAATACTATAGGATTTATTTCCTTTTCAATATCAAACACATTTATTAATTAAATAATTGATTAATTATAAAAAAAATATTCATGTTTTGTTAGGTACAGCAAATGATTGTGTACAGTCTAAGCCTAATTAGAGAATAAGAAGTGAGAGCAATAACTAACAGAGTACAACATTTTTACCAGACAGGCAGACAGACAGAGTGTGTTGATATAAACTTTGTAAAAAAAGGGGCACAATCTGGCAATAGCGCCTCACGACGACCAATTAAAAAAAAAGGCAGACTAAAACTTCATGGCCATATTACAAGGTCCTCAGGGCTGGCAAACAACCTTCCTTTAGGAGACAGTACCAGGAAAAAAAGAAGAGGCAAACAGAAAGCGACGGGAAGATGTTCAAGAATGGACGGGCCTGTCATTGAAAGTCTTTCTATCCAAGGCTAAAGACAAAAAGGAATGGAGAAAGACGGTCGTCAGATCACATGTGGTGCCCCAACGGCTCATGGGGCTAAGCGTAGGGGCAACATGAAAATCGCCTTCGAATTTCATTTAGTGGATGCGTGAAACAAAAAAAAATTTATTTATTATGTCCCTTTATTAGACATGATTGAATTTGCTTATTCGCCAGTGAAGAATACCTACATGCTACATCTGTACAATTAGGTTTGACATTTACGCTCAGAACAAGTCTAAAGTGCATGTATACTTGAAACGAAGGCCCCCACGGAGATTGAAGTTTTCCAATATTTCCTTAGACTTTCAAGTCGTCAAAACACAATGTCAACAAATTACATTGTCATTTCAGACACCTTCTGGAGCCAGAAACATTGGTCTGTGCACAAGGGAGGTAATAGGGTTACTGGTAGAGTTCACTCCCCCTTGAGGCTAATTGTATATAAAGCCAGTGGAGAAACCGTTTCCCTTGGGTAGAACTCTTCTCAACTAAAAGGTCAATAAAGTGCCAAGTTTAAACTGGTTCAAACCAATGTTTAGCTGAAGCCTAAGGCAGAGTATTGACTTATAAGGGTTTGGAGAAAAAAAATTGGACGAGAGGGGAAAAAAAAAAGAAAATAATCAAGACTGACCGTTATGAGTTCAAAGGTCAATTCGAAGTAAATGTCAGAATTACGATGATTTAAAACGTACAGTTAAATTCTCAGTTCATTTTCAATTACAGTGTGATTTGACATTAGGCGTATTTTGGGAGCCCATAAAACCGTGATGTGTCACCTGAGCTGTGTTATCTCACACATACACACTACTCAATTTTCCAGAGTCCAGATCTTAAAATCAACGTAGGGTATGCAATGTTTATTTAAAGATGTAGACTATTTACATTTCGTCTTACGTTCTTATCTTATAAATTAAAGCAAAAACGTAAAGACCGACTTTCACGTCATGCAATTATGATTTAAAAACGTTGATGACAGCGTTATAAAACTGTATGTATTTAGTCAATACAAACATTTCCCTAGGTAATTATTCAAGCAAACAGACACCGATATTAATCGTTTATTGACGATATTCTTAAAGGGAGACAAACAAAAAAAAAGACATGCGATACACTATATTAAAGTATTTGGATCAAAGCTCTCTCTCCCTCTCGTCATCTGCTATCCCACAATAAAAGTGCACTCTACTTTAACTGGTTGCAGCCCTTATAATAAACACTAAATTACAAGCTAACTATTTCTAGTTGAATATAGAGCAGTTAATTTGAGGGGAAAGTGATTATTGGCTAGTTGAAAAATCGCAAGTTTCATTTGAAGGTTGAATTCTTTTGTTTAAAATTTAAAATGACCATTAAAAATGGCCTCCATGACGTGTCCAGATCTTGAAGAACATGAGCAGTGTGAAAAACTGTGGCAAATGTGTAATGCCAACAGGAAATAACCTTTCACTTCAGCCAAAGAAAGTTTAAAGGTCAAAGTACAGATACAGACACTTTCTTATGTTGTCGCATAGAAGAGTTATAGAATTTCTGCATTATAACTGGTTTACATTGGTCTGTGACTGGAACATGAGTCTTCTTGGCGACTTCTGGCTACTCAAGATCTTACAGTGAACTATCTATAGCTACCAAAGTCTTATGATGGAAATATTTCCACCTCTTGGCCCAACAAATAACGCGGCATCCGTCTGTTTACAACTTCACGTGTGGTTCTAAATATATAGAAAGACATAGGGCTACATACAGAAAGGAAAAAAGACATAAACACATACAAAAAGACAGATATAAACACATACAGAAAGATAGACATACAATCATATAGAAAGAAAAACAACTCGAGTTCTCAATCCTTTATGATGGAATGCCGACGCGTTAACCACTGAACTATACAAGCACTTTTAAAAATAGACGTTTTTATAGTCTGAAAAGTCTATACCTTTAATTACCCTAAAACGAACTATCTAATTCTGGACCTAATGCTTATCTCCCTTTACCTAATTACTTTACAAAGTGATTACTTTTTTAATTGATTCCTGTGTTGCCATCGTTAAAGAACAATTGTACAATGTTTTAACTTGATCCGAGAATGGGAAGTGGGTGATATGACGTGTACAAGATTTGTACCAGACAGAGTTCATGTAAATAAAAACATTACTCTGTAGGCTAAGTGTAAGTCAAATCAATCAGACCTAAGCCAAAAAAAATCAAAATGAAAGTTTAATTGTTGGTTTGCTCCCCTGGTAGTGTCCGCTTAATTGATTCTAGCACACATTGACTTTCTCTACTGCTGTAAGGTTGAACATATATTACCGAATTGAACACAGTTCCATACGCACACTGACACACGCTCGCTCTCTCTCTCTCACTCAGAGAGAGGGAGATCATTCCGAATTGTACAAATTGCCAGAGGCAAGTCTAACGAAGTCTTGTCTTACAAAAGTTGTTTTTGTTTCCCATCAGCTGCTCGTTGTATGATGCAACATTCTGGGTTCGAGAATTGTTTTGTCTCGTTACACATAATTTCGAGAGTATCTCGCCGGCAGCAACGGATTTGACGACATCAATACATGAGTTCAGTGCCTTCAATTATTACACAGATTCAAAGTTTGAACCTCAAGCGAAAGGTTTACCCTCAAGCCAAAGGTTTACACTCAAGCTAAAGGTTTATCCTCAAGTCAAAGGTTTATCCTCAGATAAAAGTTTGATATAAAGCCATAGGTTTGACCTCGAGGCAAAGATTCTATGTGTGCATTCCTTTCTATTCGTCTCGTTCTTGTCACAGTAATTAAAGTGGAATTGAAGCTGATACCAAGCCTCTTTTTAAATTAAGATTCTTTTTCAGAAAGTCTAGTTTGTCAATCATCTCCCATTTTCTTCAAACAACTAACAGTTTATGCGATAAAACTAAAATATACGCTTTTTTGTAAGATAATAATCAGAATTAGAGAAAAACGTATCAATCTACAGTTTTAAACGTTTGTGCATCTGTTCAAAGATGGGTTACTTCATTCTCTGGCCTAAATACAGGTTACGGCATTTTTTTTTACTTAGCTTCTATCAACTCACTCTGTCTGCCTATCTGTCCGTCTTCCTGTCTGTCTGGTACTAATTTAGTACACGTTAATACTCCCCTTTCCCATTGGCTGATAAAGTTGAAACTTTCCACGATTATTGGCTGTCCCTAATTAAACACGAATTAATAAAAAAACTAACCAATTAATTAATAAATTGGTGATAATTTCATTACTTTTGTTTGATATTATTTCACGATCTTTCATTCTTGAGAGACATGGTTGTAAATGTGAAGTTCTTCCCCTAGTATGTGATTTTTGAAAAGAGTATTTTCAATATTTTACCTGTTCAAAAGATGTAGATTTAAATTTGATATCGTTTCATTATGTTAGAATTTAACGCGTAATCATTGCAAGCCTTTTCTGTTCTGTTAAATTTAAAATGAACCACCGAAGTTTTGGACAAATTTTTCGATATATGTTTTACAATTACAGACAAGGAATATAATAACATTTTTCGTTTTTATTTCCGATCAATAACAGTAACTGACTTTTTCTGACGTAATTTTTTTTTTGCACAGCCAAAACAGATTTGTAACGGGTTTCTATGTTACGTCAGAATGCCCTACATGTGTAGCCTAAGTACCTCTGACCAGATTGTTAACAGTAGTCTGACTCGTAGCGTATTTACTTATTTCGCCAGGGAGGGGTGTGGATGAAAATGTTCCCCCCCCCCCTAGAGTTGGTTGATTGGATGAGATCAATAGGACTGGAAATGTAGACCTAGATATCAGTAGTACCCACTGGTATGATGGTATCTATTATACATTATGGCACCACATATCCATGAAAGATGTGTTACAAACATTGTTACACAATAAACACAATAACAAATGTATTTACCAATGTTTATTTAGCCCCATTCTGTTAAAATCTTCAGAAAGTGTCAACCTTCATTTTTTTTTTTTACATTTATTAGCTTACTGTATAACGGAAAACCATTCAGTAAAATGTACAATCTCTTAAATCTCTAGGTATATGCAACTCAATCTAGATTTTGTAAGCGAAAAAAAAAATGCAGGTAAAGAAACATTTGATGTGTGTACCTAGTGTAAATGTAGATCTACATGCTTGACTGACCATGGCAGTGTGTATTTTCTCATCTGACCACTCAACATACAACAAACAACTATCGCATGGTCGACTTGTCAAGACCAACTACTACTAAGCTAGCCTTACACTGACCAATTTGTTACAACCAGTCGGACACACATTCTAATTACTTTTTGGGACAGGGAGGGGGGTGTACGTGGATGAAAATGTTACTTTGTTTCCTGAGTTGGTGATCCTAATGCTTTTAGATGTATATAATTTGACCAGTGACTATTATGGCTAAGGAAGCCTAACAGCCACTGTAAGAATGAAGCAATACGATTGGTTAGATCTTTCAGTATTGTTGACGGAAGTGACGTACATGTTATGATAAAAAAACGTTGATATAAAAAACGTAGGTGTGTGTTTTGTAAGCAAACTCAAAGACGACTTAGGGCCTGACATTCTGTTATCAAAAGAAACTACATTGACTGTCTAGTTTTCCTGGATTGACCAAGTTATTACCGGGAGTCTTCTTATTAATCTGTATGATAATATATTTGTGATACTCAAGACCTACACGATAGTTGAAGAGGACACACTGCTGGTGGGTGTTTAGGTCTAGGCACCTAGTGAAATGAAGAGATGGTTGTC
>JADKLZ010000687.1:376770-387222 GCA_021533235.1 Biomphalaria straminea
ATCTTCATTTTAATAATTTAATGTTTTAAACATTGGCAACATTGCCTTTTTTATATTAATATTCAAATATGACAGAAATAAAAAAAAAAGAAAAGATCAAGTAGGGGAGGCCATCTCGAAAGAATGCAAAAATAGTATACCGGCAAAGTCCAAAAGGCAGGCGCCCCAAGTGTAGACCACGAATACGATGGATTAATGAGGAAGCAGATCTACAACAGCGTTTGGGCATGGTCACATAAATCTAAAGAGTGGTCTGAATGTGTCGAAAGTGGCCAGGACTGGCTGTAGTGCCACGAGAAATGGGTGGAATACTCAAATATGGTTTAACAACTACATTGAGAATACAAAATATGTTTGTCCTTGAAAAAAACACTGCCTTTGCGCCCCCTTGCCAGCGTGTCTTCCCCTTCCTAGAAGGGGCTCTACCCACAGTTTCAGAAACGCCACACTAACAATTAATGAATATGAATCACAAGGTGAGTTCTCTAACCAGCTATTAAAAATAGAAACTCAAACAAAAAGGGGAGACTATCTTAAATTGATCTAAACGTTGCAGACGATCAAATACTTATTTTATAAAGGCTTAGCGAGGTTATCACAAAAAAGGAGAATGGACAGATATTTCTAACTAAAAACAAAGAAGGGAAAGTGGTTTTGGCCTGTATCGGGTAGGGTGGTATGAAATGAATTCAGAAGTGGCGCAGATCAAATGTTGTGTGACGGAGAAAGTGATGGTAATTCACCCAAGCGACTCCTGGCATCTCAGCAGGGATCATCTAACAAAAACACAATCTGACCTCTTCTTTTTTCAAGTTTAATTTTTTTTTCTGATCTCAATTAGCATAAGAAGAATTCATAAGATGAGCACATCTCTTTTATGATACAATGATTGAAAAATGACAATCATTTAAAAGAGAATTAAAGTGAATGGGGCTTTAAAAAACGCGAAACAATATTCGTAACAAGTTGCATTTTTAGAAAACGAAACTAGTTTTGTAAGGAGGCATTGTCTAAACACCGAGAGTTAACTTTCCCTGGCTTTGTCATCCAAGGGCAGGTGGCCAGGTGGGGAACAAGCAAAGCATGAAACTTATTCATTCCATTTCTCCGGCTCGTTTAAATTTCACAAATTCACGTAAAGAGAAAATGGGTTAGAGATGGCAAGTATATCTTTTATGGAGGGGCTTGATGCTTCATTCATTTTCAGCAATCACAGAAAGAAAGTAAAAGTGGATAAATTCACGTCTGCTTAATTCACATGAAAGATCAAAAATAAAAGCTGTATCGGAAATTTAAAAACGAAAAAAAATATTTTAAAGAAATTAAAATGATGTCGATTATGATCGTCAATAGACAGGTTATAAAAAGAGAGATATTTCATTACAAAAATAATGTGTTGCTATAAAAAAAAGTTATCCTTCGACACTACAAATCATTTGAGCTGATACAAAAAAATGTCAGACCATTCATTTTTGTGGTACATTAAGTGTAAAGCTAAAAGAAGAAAGTGACCCAGTTGATATTAAAGACTATCACAGATTTGAAGAGTGTTGCCCATTCGATAGTAAACGTGCTGTCAGAAATTAGAGGATCAAAATAGACTTTTCCAATAGTTCAGTCTGGAAGCACATCAATATCAGAGCAGAAATACCTTAAGAGTGGTGTATATAGTCTAGTGATGTGATGTCTACTGGGTTACTCACTGAATGTTGTGATACGAGATGTCAAGCAACTTAAGCCTCTGCTTGGCCCTGGTCAAAGCAAGTTAGCTTGTTTTCTGGGCCTAGTCAAAGCCTGTGCTAAGTTTTTAGAACTCAATGCATGTTTTTTTTTTCTAACAATATACTTGCATTACTTGGCACAAACATTTTAGGCGTTTGGTGATTAGGTGCTTTAGGTTCTGACTTACTTAATTACTTAGGTCCTCCCGCGCCGTTCGGCGCATTCAGTGGCAAGCTGTCTCCACAAAGATCTGTCACTGGCAATGTCTGAAGCCTCCTCCCACCTAGTGTCCACTGTTCTGAGGTCCTCCGTGAAGGTATGACGCCAAGTTATACGAGGACGTCCCTGTTTGCGTTTTCCTCGTATTGGCCTCCATGTCATCGTAACTCTTGGAATGCGTAGTTCATTTAGTCTGACCTCAGACGACGCCCTATTCCAATCACAGTTGACTCCATTGACTAAGACTAAGACTAAAACTGCTTTATAGATCCTTAAGGAAATGTGTTGTGATTACAAGGACTCTTTTCTCATACAAAGACAACACAACAGAAACATACACATAAATACAACAGACACAACATTAAGAGTTCATTCAGCGGCTACACACTATATACTGACTATACGATTTTACCACCAAAGCGAAAGCCACCCTGACCTGCAATATATATGGACGGGAATGACTCTCCAAAATGGGCTTCACAGCCAAATGAAAAATTGTTCGAGATGAACTATAGTCTACGACTGAAGGAGCCCGTTATAGATCTATATATATTTAACAAAAATCTAATACGAAGAGAAACTATTACTTCCCCCTGATTAACATTTTGGTACACATGTATAGCTTTCTTGAGGTGTGACTGACCTCGCGTTGACCTGTCAGATGATGACTTAATTTTATTTTTGTTTTGCCCGGGCGTGTGTTGTGAATAACTCGTGCAGACACACATGTGGGGGGTGTAAGAAAACATTTCTTTTACATTGAAGAAAAGAAATATTGAAGGATTTGAGAGTTATTTGTTTGTACCTAATTTCGTTGGATTATTATTTTAATAAATTCTTTGATGGGATTATTAATTCACAATAGAGGATTAAAATACTGGAATGCACCTCCTAATTGGTGAGTTCTTTAGAACCATAAACTTGCGAATTTAAGCATGAAAATGAATTTCAAAAATTTAAGACATTATTTCAAGGTCATTTGTCATTACCAACAAGTACATAGTAGCCGAATTCATAAAGTACTAGACATGTGTGAGTGTTTGTATTTGCAGCTATATAGCTAGTGTTATAGTAATAATGTTAAAGTGGACAATGGTAGTCAAACCTAATTTCCATTTGGTTGGACCAATAAAATTACCTTGTTTTATACAATCGATAGTTTTTAATGGACAGTAAAGCCAAATAGAAAGCAATGGTGACTGGTATTATTATTATTATTAAATTGATTTTGTGTACGTCTTATACATCACAGACGTCTTTACCTTTATTTATGTCTGTTGGATCGTTGGGGCACCATGCTGCATGCAAGATTTGTCTTTCTCCATTCCTCACTGCCTTTTGTTTTAGTTAGAATGTATTTCAATGTCAGGCCCCTCCATTCTTTTATGCTGTCCTCCCATCGCTTTCTCTGTCTGCTTCTTCTTCTTTTTCCTGGTACTGTTCCCTGAAGGAAAGTCTTTGCGAGTGTATGTATATATTACAAACGTTACTTTAAAAAAAAAGATAATTACGTCCTATGCTCGTCTAGCCATGCTTAAAGCACGCTCAGGGCTCAATGGTCCCATCTTTTTTTCAATGTATGGCTGCCTGGTCGTGATGTATGGTCACTGGGCATTCGTCCGGACGTCTCGATGATCCCGGGTTCATATCCTGCTCTCTGCTATCCCCCGTCGTTCTGCGTGAGGTTTGGGCTAGGAAGTAGATTAAACTCTGAAGGAACATCCGAAACATGTAAACCAAGCAAACATTGCAATCTAAATGTCAATCAAATTTAGAACGATAGACGAACACAAAGTAGAAATGTTCAGAGTAAGAAGGATTCTGGGTTCTTACTTCTGACTTGCGGCTTATTCTCAGGAACTAGTTATACACTTAAGAGTTTAGAATGAACTAGGACTAGGTCCCATTTTTTGTATTCATAGAAACAAACTTAATGCTATCACGTGATCTTATCTTATATAATACAGACGTTACTTCAAAAAAAGAAGATGATTACGTCCTACGCGTCATACATTTAGTCATGCATATTGACCAATGACCTAAATTCAGCCTAAACTTTATAGGTTCTTGAACAGTAGGCTACATAAATCTATATTACTTCATTTTCATCATATTGAGACATGGCAACGCTAGACCAAGTGCTATCACATATTTCAACATATGAATAGGTAGAGAAGTATTTGAATTTTCCTTTAAGATATATACACTTTTATGCTTCGCTATAATATATATATATATATAAACTTCTTTTCTTTTAGTCTACCTTGTAGAGGATATCAAGGGTCATATTTTAATGCTATTAATTTTTTTTTGAAAAGTGTTTGCAATGGTTGTCAATACTTCAAACGACATTAAGTTTAGAATAGCATAATGAAGCTTCAAGTTTGAAGGACATCCCTTCTTTCTCCAGTTCGCCATTCTTTCTTCGCTGCTGGAACTCTTATTCTTCGTTCAGTTCTCGCGGACTAGTCTCCCCTGCAAATAAAAGATGGCTACACATAGTCAAGTCTGTGGATGACTGCTCTTTAACTGGGGGAAAAGAGACGGAGAGAATCTCTTTTAACTAGTTAGTGAAAGCAAATGTGAGATGGTGGATCGGTGTGTGCGTGTGTGTGTGTGTAGGGGGGGTAGGGTGACTAGGCGATGTACGGGGATTATTCGCTTCCTGCTGAGCAGGTCTAAAGAGCAGCAGGGTGGTGTGACGATATCCCAATGAACAGCATGGCGTCCACTGTCGTCTGGAGACTGCTACCCATCGACAGCAGTGGCGGAGAATTTAAAAGGTGTGAGAAGGTGTATCTTACCGAATCTAATGTGACTTCCCGCCAGCAAACGGACGGGCACAGCAACTACGAGGTGAAAATAAAGAAAAAAAGAAACGGGACGGGGGCATATAGGCTACTTATAGCAATAACTAAACTTAAGGTTTTATTTCGTTTTTTTTTTTGAAACGCTGATTTCTTCTAGTGAGTCATCTGATGGATTCGATTTAAGGACTGGCCATGTGTAGTTCAAGACATGCGCTCTAATTCAAACTTAGATTATTCAATCAATTATCAAATGACCCTAGACTAGAGCATAGGACACAAAAGTACTACTTAGGACTCTGTTTTGGGCTATCTCCGGTTTGATCCATGTCCATCCTGCCATCTTTGCTTCTTGATGTTTGATTTGGTCTCACGGCTAATCTCTTCCTCTGTGGGTTCCAGTCTAGCTCCTGTCTTAAAATGTATTCTGCTTTTTTTTTTCGCATTAAATGCCCAATCCAGCCAATTGAAGTTTTAATTAGGATATTGATCTTACCAAACAACAAAAAATGTTGTTCAGCTAGTTTGATCACTTGACATAATAGAGCTTAGTCCGATGTACTTGCCACGAGAGTTGTCTCTAAAAGTGCTTAGCTCGTTGTACTGGCCACGAAAGATGTCTATTTTAGTGCTTTGTCCGATGTACTTGCCATGAGAGTTTCCCTAATTTCTCAACATAAGATTTTTAAAATACGTTATTATAGGATAAGTTATAGATCTGTGTAGCTATGTCTAAAAAAAAATGCACACATGGGTGGTTAAAGAAACGTAAAGACACGCAGATAATATGTAGTTGGCCCATATATACATATATGCCCTATAAATATATGTTGTCATATAGCTATTATAAAATATAGCCCACTTAAGATGCCGTGAAGGTAAATGAATGACAGCCATTTGATCTTAAGAAATCTCGACCGTAACCAAATGTTTCCTGTTTGAGATATGAGAACCAGGCAGTGGAAAAAAAAAATTGACACGGGTTTCAAATGACTAACGACCAGGCACTTGAGGGCCACGTTACGGTTGTATGGGTATGTAGCATTAGGACGTTGAAAGAAATGACATACCAATTAGAAATGAATTCTTCTCGTCTCTGCTACAAACTGTAACTCATACAATCAATGTGTTAGAAAATTGATGTGTTCTCTAGATCTACTTCCCAATCAAAATTCAAATCCTATACTCTTAAGCGAGCAATTCTTGTATATATATATATATATTTATTTATAAATTTTATTTCGAAAACGGCTCTAACGATTTTCTTTAAAATTTCAAGGTGTGTGCGTATTAGTGAGAAAAAAATTCTCAACTCATTGGCCACATCGGGAAAACTCGAGTTCGACCGTTATTTCGATATGAAAATGTCTCAATTTAATTTTGGTCAGAATAATTTATGAATGAAATGGAAAATTTATGAATGAAAGTTTTTCCATGACGTTAACGGGAAAAACGCTGCTTACGTCACTAGGCTTACCTTACTACAAAGTATCAATGGACCTAATTAAACATTTGCGCACCATCTTATTGAAGATTGATTTATTATAGAACTATGGAAGGAAAGTAATGAAATTAAATGTACCGATGTATGATTAGTTATTACCAAAACAAAGGAAATTGGTGATTACACAGCTGCTCTACTGCTCCTTACTTTCTCACACTGAACAAGATATCTAGCTAGCGGTCAACGAGTTTGCTATGCTGCAGGCACTTTTGATTTAACTATAAACCTCAGTAAAAAACTTGGGATTAACGTTAGGGCGTGGTGACGAAAGGCCTAGGAGATTTATGAATGGGGAGGCATGTGTAAAAGCAGGCCATATCTTTCCATGGGCTGTAGCACCAGTAGCAGTAGTATATTACCTTTCTTAGTATAAATTATTTAACCGAGCAAGGCTCGGCCACCTAATATTAGATTTATAATTGTAATCAAAGTATAGCGGTACTGTGTGAATGAATGGCAATGTCTTTGATTCCGAAGATTAAAGATGAGTGAAATGTTTTACATAACCACGTAAACCCAGTTTCGACCTATTTATTTTCCCACACCTAATGCAGACAAAGTAATATGGGTATTATGTATGAAAGTGCTAAATCAAGAAACTTGATCACATGACTTTATTATAAAAAAAAATATTTCCTCTTTGACAAAAATCAGTAGCAAAGTGATGTGGTTAGAACAGAGGGTGTATCGTTCTACGTAGGCTCTAATTTTACTGAGAGAGGTGGTGAGTGGGAATCTAAAACTGTGCGAACGATACCACTTCTCTACGAGCAAAACCTAACACTATAAAGAAGAGTATATTATTCCTAACATTTTAGTTGTCATAGGATTACATGTTTGTTTGTAAAATGTTTTACATGTTTTGGATGTTCCTTCAGAGTTGAAGATAGTTACTTCCTAGTCCAAACCTTCCGCAGGACGACGGGGGATGGGAGCGGGCAGGGTTTGAACCCGGGACCATCGATAAATCCAAACAACAGTCCAGCGTGCAAACCGCTCGACCAGGCAGCCATTTCATAGGCGTCTCGATAAATTACTTCATCATTATCATCATAATCATAGTCATCGAAACCATGTGAGGGCTTGGGAGGCTCTAATCCTCTCTTGCAAAGTCCTGGGTGAAAACTCTGTTGTCGTGTGAATGGAGGAATGTGTTTTCATAAAGGTCAAGGGCACGTGGCTTCCGTGACCTTTGCAAACGGAATTATCTAAGTCTGGGTTAGTCAAAAAGAATATGAAACAGGTAGATGCGACCTTGGCAGCGCGCGGGACCCTGGTCGTGTGTCAGTGCCACGAAAATGTGTACCACGGGGCTGACAGTAACAAAAGATTCTCTTTATCGCGGGCTCTCTCTAAGACGCGGGCTCTCTCTAAGACGCGGGCTCTCTCTAAGACGCGGGCGCTCTCTAAGACGCGGGCTCTCTCTAAGACGGCTCTCTCTAAGACTCGGGCTCTCTCTAAGACGCGGGGCCTTGTTTGGTTTACCCATTCGTCCCCCCCCCCAACTGATATACACGGTACGTAACATTCTATTTTGAAAAAACTTCTAGAAATTTCATGATAAAATAAGAAGTAATGAGTTCTGAATGGTGTGATTCTGTTTGTATGAGAGGGAGAGAAACAGACAGATAGAAAGAACAAGCTATGGAAGGAATATGTGAGAGAAAGAACCACTGTTGATAATTGACTGGTAAAACATTTCGGATTTAAACGTATAAAAGATAGACTCTGCCTACAAGCTTTAAGAGAGAAATTCCTCAACATCTATATATATATTCCTCTAAGTCTGAGGTTAAACACACAAAAGTTCAAACAACAACAAGCAAGCAACAACAAGTAAATAGGGAAGATCCCATGGCCATGGGCGCCCGCCTGGATTCTGAGTAGTCAAATTTTAGTAATTTTTTCGCACCACCAAATCAATAACTTCTAAGTAGCAGCTGAACATGTAGTGCTTAAATTGGTTAATGTAGTAGTAGATTAGCCCAAGCGTATGGAATGAATGGCTAACTATGTACGTGCGTGCCTTTGAATTGTGAGTAGCCACATTGTAGCCAATTTTTTTAAAAAATATTTTATAATAAAATACATCATCCAGATGTGTTTTTATTACTTAGATGTAGATTTAGACAGAATCCATGGGGGTGCAAGCATGGGCGCCCGCAGGGGGATGCAAAGTGGTGCACTTGCACCCCCATGGATTTTGCGTAGCCAAATTCTAGCCATTTTTTCGCATCATCAAATCAATTAATTTCTAAGTAGCAACTGAACAAGCAACTTCCACTGGTTAATGTAGTAGTAGAAATAAGTAGATAAGGCGTATGTAATGGATGGCCAACCATGTATGTGCGCGCCTCTGAATTCCGAGTAACCACATTTTACCCATTTAAAAAAAATGAAATACATCTTCCAGATCTGTTATTTTTGTATTACGTAGATGTAAATTCAGTCAGAATCCAGGGGGGTGCAAGTGCACTACGGATGCCCGTGCATTATTAATGCAAGAGTTTAATAAATTGATATTTATGAAAATTTGGTCTTCTAAGTCTTAAAAGCCTATCATTAGAATATTATAAAGTGTAGTAATTTTAAAAGAAGTACTTCCACATAAAAACAGTTGTAAAGATAGAATAGGCAAATCTGTAGTTCTTGTTCGACCATGCACGATTTATTATAGGCTTGCTATTCTTTGCACTATGAAGGGTGTCAAATATTCTATAGCGTGTTAGTCAGGGGCGGACTGGCTATATGGGCAAACTGGGAAAATGCCCGGTGGGCCGGTACCAAATGGGCCGGTCTGGTCGCGACCAAAGGAAAAAAAGTTCAAATCAGACAACTTAGAAAAAAAAGAGACAGCAGCAAGACACAAAGGGCCGAACACGTTTTCTTATATTTTTATTTATGGCATTAATACAATTAATTTTGTTTGAAATGCTCGAATCCAGTGAATGGCAGATTTGGTTTTATCACATGAAAGCTGACAATGCCTTTTCCCTCTTATCGCGCGTAGGATTGGCGTTTTCCGCAATGAATGACACCCACAAATAGCAAATTTGTCTATTTTTCTGAAGATTTTTAAGAGTTTTCAGGACATTTTAATAAATTCAGGAGATTTCCAGGAATTTTTCTTATAAATTTTGCAATTTAATACTTACAACTTGGATTAGCGCGGGGCCTATGAAAGCGCGGGGCCCACTGCGACCGCATAGGTTGCAGTGGCCTAAGACCGGCTCTGGGTGTTGCAGTCTTTCCAACTTAACATAGTGGCCGCTCAACGGCAGCTCAGCAGTAACATTAATGGCTTAATGAAAAACCATCTTGACCATCCTGAGGAACACGTCAGAGATGTCATCTTGAGGAAGGAGAGAGACTACTGGCATAAAAACATGATATTGGATGATATTGAGTTGTTACCGCCGAGAAAAAAAAACGCGTTTGGATTTTGGGAGTTATTACAGAATACGGCTTTACATTACATATCTTAATTCTTAAGTTTCTTCATTACTTCTCTTGGGGGGGGGGGGGGGCGGGCGGGGGGTCCCCCCCCCCCCCCCCCCCCCTCCGGATCCGCAAGTGCTTGCACCCCCCTGCAAAAAATCCTGCGGGCGCCCATGCCCATGGCGTACGCACCACGGTGTAAATGGACCCAATTCGCACTATTTCATTCACAAAATAGCATAGACATAAATAAATATAGACCGGAAAAAGGAAGTAACTTGAAAACACATGTATATATATCTACTATTGAATTATGATTTCTAAATTATGAAAAAAAAATTGCATGATCCTCAGTCTTAGAGATTAAACACAATTTAAAGACATAGATTCTAGACATAAAATGAAGTACAATGCACAAATATTTGTTTCTCTCTTATGAATTTGTGTAGTGAATGGAAGGGAGGTTAAAAAAGTGGAAGCCGGAAGAGATTATAGGCCTATTGTGTCGTAAGACTCTTGAAACTAATCTAGATCGACATTTAATAATTTCCGGAGATTTCCAGGACTTTTTCGTAGGCCAATATTTAATAACATTTCATGAGATTTCCAGGGGCTTCTGGTAAATCAAGTCCAAGAGGCCACGGGAAATCTGTTATATGCTATAAAATGGTTTAATTTAATAATTTATACACCTAAAAATTAGCACGGGTCCATAGACATAAATAAATATACATACATAGAACATAAATTAATAGCAGCACC
>JADKLZ010000687.1:431175-445965 GCA_021533235.1 Biomphalaria straminea
CAAGTTTCTAGATACCACAGTCCGAACTCAGAACTCACGAACTGACAGTCATTAAGGAAAACAAAACAACGGCCGGAAATTTGTAGCGAGTGCTTTTACAGCTTAAAAAGGGGAGGGGAAAAGAACGAATCGGGGAGCTAAATGATGTAGACAAACGCCCCCGAGCGCTCCCCTTTCCGTAAAAGAACCTATGACCCATACAATACCCTCTGAGTCTGGTACAGACATATATAGAGTTCAACAGAAGGAACTCGAGTCAATGGCCAAGTTCTTTGTAGTTTTTGTTCTACACTGTGGTATGCCATCTGTGTGTGTGTGTGTCTGTGCGCTTCTGTGTGTGTGTGGGGGCAAGAATAGTTCCTGTAATGTAAAACACGTGTTAAATACAAGAATGAGTGCCGGTGTGTAGGTCGAGAACATTTCTGCTCACCCGCAGAACAAAGTGAACGCTGTACTGTGAAACTGTTTCAACGGCAGCGCTTAGTGAAAGGAAGTCAGTTACGTGGAAATAGCGCGGTCAAAACATTAATACGGAACTTTGACCTGAAGACGTCTGCTAAATTTTCATCCAGAGTGAACGCCCTTGCTAAAACCAAAATGGTAAGCCTAGACTATATAAACGTCAATTATGCAGCAAGAACAAGTTATCAGGTTGCCATAGTAACACACGAAGATTGTCAAGGGGGGGGGGCAGTCATTAACGTGTACACTTATACATCTAACGACTAAGAACCAGTAACACACACACACACACACACAAAATCACATCACATTTCCCACCCTTCCTGTACCATAAAGATCCACTTCGTGAGATGGTCAGTGATTAAACTGGTAGGGAAAAAGATCGTTCTGGCAGTTTTTGTCTTGTAAGCTAATTGGCTGTCCTAAACATAGTGACGTTTTTATCCTCATTTTAAATATAGACTTCTGTGTGTGTGTAACTCTTCAGTGAGTTTGTATATTTTTACACTAGACAAAAGAATATTAATCAATAGTTGAAACTATTACTGCTCTTCATTTGTCTGTTGTCGCGGACCCTAGGCGGACAGCAGGTTGAGAACCACTGATACACGGTACATCAAAGTGGGAAGCGTGGTCGAGAGGCTAAGTGCGGCTTGAGCTTGGCTTGCTTGGCTACCTAGAAGGGGGCTCGAGGTTCGACACCCGACTCGGGCAGAGTTGTGTTTACTGAGCGCCCAAAGGCAGCACGGGAAACCAACTCCTAGATACCCCCCCCCCACTGGTCCACAAATGAGATTGGATCAAAGCGCTCTGAGCATGCTATAAGCATGAAAGTAGCGCTATATAAAAAAGCTATAATAATCAATCCGTAGCTGACCATTGTAAAATACTGATTACAATCTTATAAATGAACAACGTTACAAAGACAGTATGTGTGGAAACAAACTCAAAATCGGCCCCCGAAGTTGTCCACCCAGGCAGATGAAAACGACGGTTCTCAGTATTTTCAGAAAGAATATTAGAATGAAATTCTATCAAAGGGAAATGACAGAGAAGAATGGAGAAAGAAGGTTGACAGAAGGTTGACAAATCTTGTGTGGTGCCCCAACGGTCCAGTAGACCAAGGGATATGTGAAAGTGAAGAAGAAGTTCAATGTAAACCTGGCCTGTCATATAAAGATTATCTAATAGATCTAATTGTTCTGTAAAGGGTCAATCTCTTATTCAAAGCCTCAAGAGAAAAAAAAATGCGTAAAAAAAAAAAAAAATTCTCCCTTTCCTTTAGTTCAGTGTTCCTTGGTTGATGCCGCTTTGCAGTTCATATGGTAATATGGAGAAATACTTATTAATTGCTGTTTTTAAATTATGTTCCATTTTTTATGCATACTAAGTAGATGTTTTCTCTTCAAAAATAAAAGTAAACAATCTTTTTGTAAATGTAGTAGTTAGTATGACAGAACGTGCTTAACTTAGCAATATAATTGTAAAAAAAAATGTTTTTTTTTGACAAAAAAATCTAAAATCGTGTGCATAAATGTGTTACAAATATGGTTAGTAGTCATCTCTCTTACTAAATAGCCTCTAGTGTTTGTTACTATTTATAGTTATATGAAAAAAACTGCTCGCATAGTTGATTTTCAAAAATAAATTTTTCGCTTTCAGATAAAAACGTACCCGTTGCATCAGACCTTTGAATGGTCTAAAATATCATGATGTAAGATTATCAATGTATTTTCTAGTTTACGAGATTTAAACGGGACAGACGGACGGACAGACCACACAAAACTAATAGCGTTAGGGGGCGCTAAAAATCCAAATGTAAACAAAGAGCACATTACTCTGAGTAACGTCTGCATGAAAATTTATATACATCGTTAGTAATAAGAAGTCTATCCTTAAATGGAAGGAAACAACTTGGCGCTAGTCCTAAAAGTGGCAATTCAGTGTGTGCGTTAGTCCATCCCCTCTCGCTGCCCTGGTACTAGCTGACACTTAATGCCTAAATGTATAGAATACCATGGATGCGTGATACAATGTGATATGGAAATACCCGCAAATGCTGATTATAAACTGTTAAAACAATAATTTTCTGATATTTGTTGACCTCGCTTCCAACCAGACACGGAGGATGATGTCACAGTGACCCAAGATGGCTAGGCAGAAGTGAGGGCGAGATAGCAGGCCAGCCAGGATAGGCCGGATGCATAAGACTAATTACCGGTATTAGAGGTCAGAATTAATAGCACAGGTACGGTCATCTTGACCAGTGAAATAGAAGTTTGATTGGAATGTGTGTTGATTGTTACAAGAGAGAGAGAGAGAGAGAGAGAGAGCGAGAGAGAGAGACAGAGAGACAGAGAGAGAAAGAGAGAGATCCAAAGGATCATCTTGATCAGTAAAACAGAAGTTTGATTAGAATGTATGTTGACTGTTACAAGATTGAGAGAGAGAGAGAGATAGAGAGAGAAAAAGAGAGAGAGAGAGGGGGAGGGTGTAACTGAGGCGCTCAGCAAACACAATCCTGCTCGAGTCGAGGTTCGAGCTCAAGCCCCTTTGTTAGGTGGCCAAGCCGTAGCCAATAGTTTAAGCCACACATCCCATAAGTATGCATTTACTAGGACTGTCAGCTGCCTTGAGATTGCCACCATTTAGTCGCTAATTGTAAGGGTTTACTAACCTACAAGAACAAAGTGTTTTTAGTAGATTTCAAATTATTGTTATTTTTCAACTCATACAGTAACCCAGTACCGGATTTAGACTTGATAAGGCCTAAGCTATTTAAGATCAACATGAAACATGAGGCAATTGTTTTCGCTCTTTTTTCAAAATGATTGAAAATATCACTGGAACTACTCATGATAGGCCCCAAACAAGTGGGGGCCCTAAGTTACAGCTAATGATCCCTTTTGGTAAATCCAGCATTGACAACATGGTTGAAACATAATCAGAAGAAAAAATCCTACAAAGCAATAACTGTATCATGACAAACTGGTAATATTTGTATGCTGTAAAGTTCTTCTTTCAGACCTAGCGCTCTAAGGGCAGATGATGTTTAAGTCATCTGTTTCTTTGGAAAAAAGTTAACGAGCAGGGTGTCATGTGGCCAGCACAACGACCAACCGCCTTAATTTTCCCCAACTTAAGTCAGGTACCCATTATGAGTTGGCTGGACTCGGGGGGGGGGGATGAAAATACCGAAATTCTAAATCTCGGTCTTCACCGAGATTCGAACTCACGACCCATGGTTGGAAAACCAAGCGCTTAACCTCTCAACCACCGCGCCCCCGATTTGTATGCAGTGCTCAGCTTTTATTTCTTCAAGCATCGACAGCTTCAATAACATGGTAGCGAAACAAAAGGGAGATAAGAAGACCGGAAGCAATTCACCCATATTTCCCTGGGAAATTCAATCATGCCTTTCTGAAGGTCTTCCGGTGGCCATGTTTGTTTTGTCTAGATCTGCACTATATCAACTATTACGACTTCGTTCTTTTTTTACAATACAGGATTGCTCAATACAATTTGTGTAATCAAATACATCTACGTTATCGTTAGACCCCCAAAACGATTCTAAGTGGCGTATGTGAGGTAACCGTAGACCCGGATTCCAAGCTGTATTAGTCCCCACCATTTTTTCTTCTTCAAATTAATTAATAAGAAAACCCCTTCTATGTCAGAACACTGGAGTATATAAATTCTACACAGGCCTATGTATTTTATTTGACAGTGTCATTTCCATCAATTCAGTTACGTCTTCTTAAAGTACTTGTGTCATGACTCCATTGCGTGTTTGCCTTTCTAAAAATAACAAACGATAATCTTTTAATGACGCTTTGGGCTCATATTAGTCAATAGGCAAGCGCCATGGTATTTAAACTAGTGAAGTTCCCCTTGCGCTCTATAATGCAGATGCTATAAAGGTCGTCTCTTTCTGTGGCCCACGGTTAACGAGCGGGTCATTTGGCCAGCACAATGACCCACCGATCTTACTTTGCCCGCATCTACTTTTGCCCGACTATAATCAGGTATCTATTAGAGCTGGGTGGACTCAGAGGCGCCATTCAGATCCCAAAATTAAAAATCCCAGTCTTCACCAAGGATTGGAACCCGGAACGCTTTACGACCCAGCCACCGCGCCTCCATTGTTAAGCCACTGGTTACACCAAGGGTTCTCAACTTGTGGATCGCGACCCCTTTGGGGATCGATTGACGATTTACAAGGGGTCGCCAAGACCATCGAAAAATGTTGTTTTTGTTTTTGTCTATTCTTCTATTGCTGTGCGTGTGTGTGCGGGGGGAGGGGTCGCGGCAGAGTGGGGGATTGTAAATATGGGTCGCCGAGCCTAAAAGGTTGAGAACCGACTCAATTGTTCGGAAGGAGCGTAAAAACGCACGCGCACACACCAATGAATTCATAAAGAGATCCAAGTACTTAAAGTAGCACTTAACGTTTAGAGTCCATACTTGCAACTAGAACATTGGCATTGACTTACTGTCTCTTTTATATAATGTGTTTGTGTTTGTGAGAGAGAGGGAAATTAGGAGAGGGAGGAGGAGAGAGGGAGGGATGAAGGAAGTGAGGAGAAGAAAGAGAGAACGAAAAAGATGTAAAGTTCTAACGAATATTTCTCGCTATATTAAATCCTCTTGGACGTAATTGAAATTGAAATCATATTTTGCAATTTTCAAATAAAACTTTATCGTCGTGTGTCAGATACTTGACCTTGACTTCCACTGGTTAACTTACCCAGTTTACGTCAAAAGCTTAGTCGCTAGCCACATGGGGATTGTTGGTTGACCAATCATAAACTTGTGTCAGCTTGAGTTTTTAAATCAAGCATTGACCTCAGTAGACTGAGATCGAGGCAGGACATTGACATTTTAGGTTGAAGAATCTCTAATTATGAAGTGTAGAATTTACTAATAGCATTGATGGTCTTTAAATTATATAGAGCAAATTTTAGATTCCTTTTAACTGTCAGAGCATTTCAATATGGTTAATATTTCTATCTAGTCTAGACAAGTTTACAAGCAAGAACCTTTGCGTATATAATAGACTTATTTCATTTGTTTGCTGAATTTTAAACCTATAAATTAAAGATAAATTTCATTCCGTACAAGACGACAAACATACTGGTGTTCACTTCTAGGTCAGTAAATAAAAAACAAGGGTGTCATGTGACCAGCACAACGACCGGCCGCCTTTACTTTTCTACCTAATCAGGTACCATTTAGAGTGCAATAGGAGTCCTAAGATTTCTGAAATTTGAAATACTTGCGTTGACAGAGATTCGAACCCGGGACCCCCACGGTTCAGAAGCCTAGCGCTTTATCACTCAGTCACCAGGACCCATTATTTCCTATCAATGATTTAAAAGGCGGGGGTGGGGGTTCTGAGAAAACAAATCGTTAGGCAAAATACAAAAGACATAAACATAGGCCACGCTGCTGGAACAAAGAAAAAGCACAGGACGTTTGGGCCACGGGACCTTCGTCAGTTCTAAACAGTTTCAGTCTTTGAACAAACTATTTGTGCTACGCTTTCGTTTTAAGATTCACTGCCACCTGTATAGACATTATTATTCCTTGCTGCTGTCCGAACCACATTATGATGTGTGTCACCGTGTGAGAACCTTCGTTGTTTAAATTATGGAAATTTCATACCACATATAAGGGAACACAACGGGAACAAATCTGAATTTAGATTTCTGAGAGAGACAGGATTATACAGGAGACGAAACTGATTAGCATGATAACACAAAGCCACTGGATGCCCCCTGGGGCGGGAAGAAGGGCAAAAGATGGACACTTGTATAAAAATCTTATTGTTAGATCTTGGCAACATCTGGAGGCGGGAGCAATGACTCGTACGAATAGTATCAGAGCCATATTTTTGAAACCATAACCCTATTGCGTCATTGTTTTGTGCCGTTTTCCAAGACAATTACCAAGTTGAATTCAATACAAAGACGGGGTAAAAAAAAAAGTGAAATTGATGACGTGATTGTGATTTCAAAGAGCTGTCATAATTTCCGAAACTCTATGTATAGATATGGCTTCAATGTTTTAGTGGCTAGCTGCCTATGAGCATTCATTAAAAACAAAATGGTCGCCATGGTTCCCCTCCCTTGCGTCCCAATGTTTGATAAATTCTGGACTGGTTTCATGCCAAAACCGTGCTCTCTTTCTCTCTCTTTCACACAGAAAACAATATCAGTTATTATTATAATAACATGGGATTGTAGTCACAAAACACAACAATAAACTCACAGATATGTCTATACTCTGTTTTTCTTAACACGGGAAACATACACACACAATAGATGAGAACGAGGCCAGATGGCGCGTAATGACGTCACAAGGTGTCGCGTGAATGTCTTACGTGTCTCAAGACACATCAACGTCACCAACGTCTGTTTGAGGTGTGTGTCAAGACAAAGTCGAAAACGGTCAATAGCAAGGTCACCCTGACCTAAGCTCTTCAACCATTGTATAATCTCCCTAGACCTTGACCCTATCAGTGAGTTGACACCACGTGACCTGTCAAGCTGGACGGGCCAGCAGACGCCAAGACCTAATCTCAGAGCAGTGACTGTGACTAAATTGTAGTGTTAAGAGATGAACGAAATAGAGCAGACAAAAACGTGTTCATTTGAGATTTTCATCACTAACGAGAGCTCCAAATATCTCACGGTTGGTGTCTCCAGTAGCCAGATATAGCAACTGTTGAGTAGTTATGTAATTTGGAAGGTAACCGGATACATTAAGTCCACTGTTGAGTAGTTATGTAATTTGGAAGGTAGCCGGATACATTAAGTCCACTTTTTAGCACTAAAATCTAATTTCAAAGAACTTAGTTTATAGCAAAAACGAATATTTAGAAAGCTTATATCAACTCATTCTGTCTGGGACAAATTGTTTACAAAGTTATTTCTCCGAATTCCCATTCTTGGGTCAACGTTGAAACGTTGCAGTTGTGTATTGTCCATGACAACATATGAACAAATTTAAAAGAATTATCCCATTACTTAGTTAATTAGTGGTAATTAGTTCATTTCGTTATATGTAGAAAAAAAAAGGAAATACATCTTTGAGTATTTAGAGATATGGCAGTAATTGTGCAGATCTCTCCCTTTCATTTTTTTAAAAGTATTTTTAGATTTTATTATTATTTCCTTGGTAACATTTATCATTTTATTATAGCTTTCTTGACTTTACATTCGGTAGTGAGAATTCCCAGTAAAGTCTACAGTATCGGATTGATTACGGACAGTTAAAAATAAAACGCGAAGACCCAGTTGTGGTGAGGGGTATCCGAGGCTGTGAGCTTTTGTGTAAGAAATAAACAATATATAAATACTAGATCTATAAGCATAAGAACAAGTTCAAAGAAGGTTTGGAGCTCTCGGTTATTAGAGATCCCAGAGATAAATAGCAAGAGAAGTCAGCAGCTCAAATGTTCTCTATATTTTGTATGTTTGGTAGAGCAACAGGTTTCTCTTGGTGGTTTTTATGCATTCATGAATTATTACTATTATGGTATTATTTTCAGTGCATGAGCCAGAGGTTTGGACCTCACTTCCTGTCATGCACACATTACTGTACTTGGTTCTTTGTTCTACGTTGTTTTTTTTTAATGTACCATTATATTGAATTTTTGTATGAACCGTTTTCAGAAGACGCGCTGTAAACGTCATCACTTCTTGTGTTGGCGCTTGGATGGCTGCTTCTTGTTGGAGCTTCTTTTCCTTGTTCCCCAGTATTGGGCAAGTTTTATGGTAGCCTACTTTCTTCTTTAATTCGTTGCTCCAAATCGGTTGCCATTATTATCATGTTGATGGGCAGTCACTAAGAATTCATATTGTTCTTGTTTAGGGACTCAGCTTGGCACTCTGAGTGTAACTGTTGTCTTTGTATGGGCTATACTTGATCATTGGGCATAGGGCACAAATATCTAGCATAACAATTTGTAGACACCACTACCAATAATTAGCTGCGAGCACAACTAGATGCACATACGTACCGGAAATAAATAATTCCATGTATTTATTTGGGTTCTGGTTATTTGCATGAACAGAATAACTTAATTTGGATACAAGGCACGCATTGGTAAAGCAATGATATGTTAATGCTTCAATGACATATTGTATACCTTTTTATAAGATTGAAAATACAGAACTACGATATCTCATCTTGTAAGTAAGAAGGGCGTTCACTTGCAACGGAATAAGGGAATGGGGATAGACTACAAAATTCATAAACCAGCTAGACATTCTGTTTCTGCATCCAAGTTGAGAAGGAAAAAAAAAGTTATTCCCAGCTGCACCAGAAGTATGCATGCCAGAGCGCGTGGCGTGCATACACAGACACACAAATAAAACTCACACATTCCAAGTTTTCATCTAAAGGTCAGAGTCTGAGCGATAAGTTAAATATATGTCCGAGGTAATGAACTAGTGGGTTATTGTTGTTTATTTCTTATAGTGAATATCAGCCGGGGAATAAATATAAGCAACAGTTCATCGGAAGATTACAGTAGCTATTAGTCATCAACTTACCTTGAACTATTTTTAAGTAACGTATCATAATATCAAGAGTTATTTTCAGAAACACGTCAGTCATTTTTTATTGATAATATTACAGTAGCAATTCATCAGCATCATGACAATACAATCTTTATCGGTACTTTCATATATCCCTGATGAACCGTTGGGGCATCAGATATGATCTGTCGATTGTTTTTCTCCATTCCTTAAAGTTTTGCCTTGAATAGAATCGATGACAGGCCCGTCCATTCTTTAATGCAGTCTCCCCATCACTGTCTCTGTCTCTTCGTCCTGTCTATGTTCCTGAAGGTCCTTCAGAGTTCAGAGGACCTTGTGATATGACCATACAGTTTTAGTAGCGGTTATTTTTTGGACAGTGGTCAGCATGTCATCGAGGGGGAAATTGCCATTGTGATCCTGTTTTGAATCTCCTCATTGTGATTACATCTTTGTACGTGACACACAGGTGATGTAGCATCTAAATTCCATTTCTAGGATCCTTCTCTCTAGTTCTGCAGTTGGCGTCCAAGATTCGCAAGCATACAAGAATGTGGACATGACCAAGGAGTGTATCAATCTGATTTTAGTGTTGAGTGCGTTGCCTTTGTCTTTCCACAGCGTTTTGATCTTTGGAAGTACTGGTGTGAACTGAGCTACTCTGACCAGTAGTTCTGGTTTGGTGCCTTAGTCTGAAACAGTTGCTCCGAGGTATTTTAACACTTGCCAGCTTTGGGCCTCCAATACTTATGTTTATGTTTAAGTCCTGTTGTCTATCAGTCACACTGAGTTTTTTTTTCGGTATTGATTTGTAAACCGTATGCTGTTGAAGTCTTTGCGCATCACCATCTACCCCCATTACACGTATTCCCAGCATCTTTACAGCCCCAGACAACGCCGCTTGCGTTGGCTTGGACATGTTCGCCGGATGGAAGACAATCACATTCCGAAAGCCATCCTCTACGGACAAATCGCGACTGGCTCAAGAAAAACTGGTCGCCCAAATCTCCGTTACGTAGATGTAATAAAAAGGGACCTCAAATCAGTGAACATCAATACTGACGATTGGGAAGACATAGCACTAGACCCAGGGCCGGTCCTAGTAACTGCGGGGCCCTATGCGAAACTGATTGCGCAGGGCCTAGTCTGTGTGGGAATGAGGATAATAATTGAAAATTAGGATTTTGTATAAGAAAAAAAATCGACATAGAATTTTATTCATACTTTTCTAATTTAAAAATTGCGATCAAAGTAACCATACTTTGCGAGCCTTTTAACCTATGGCATATTTATATGCCAGTGACCATAAAAGTAAAAAAGTATTGGAACTTTCAGGTTCAGGTGATAATTCGCCTAATTATTACATTTTATTACATGAAAGCTGAACATGCCTTTTTGTCTTTAATCGCTCGTAGGATTGGCATTTTCAACATGAATAACACTCACAAATGACAATTTTGTCTTTTTTTTCCTGGAGATTTTCATAAGTTTTCAGGATGTTTTAAAAATTTCGGGAGATTTTCAGGAATTTTTCGTGTATAGGCTACTTGAATTAGCGCGGGGCCTATGAAAGCGCGGGGCCCACTGCGACCGCATAGGTTGAAGTGGCCTAAGACCGGCCCTGACTAGACCACACCAGATGGAGAGAGACAGTGACCAAGAATGCTATGGGCAGCGAAAGAACATTTGCCTCAGGTCTGGAAGAAAAACGTACAATGCGAAAAATGTCCGGCTCCTCTACCACCGAAGCTAAAGCCACCTTATCCTGTAATATTTGTGGACGGGAGTGTCTCTCCAAAATGGGGCTCCACAGCCACATGAAAAAGTGTGCGAGATGAACCATAGTCTTTCTACGAATGAAGAAGGTTAACCAACCCACCCCTAATAGCTCTAAATCGTTCTCTCCCCCCCTCCCCCCAAATAAGGTCTAACTCTTCCTCTCACTCTATTCTCCACCGCAGCCCCTCCCAATCATATAGTTCATTTTTTTCTAATCTAGCTTATCAAAAAACATTTCACAAATTACTTCCTGAAGACTGTTCACCTCTCCTCTCCTTTTACCTACATATTATCACATAAACAAATTTGTTAAAAAAGAAAACAAAATAAATATGAACATTCTTTGAAAAATATTAATATTTGAAAAAAAAAAAAAAGACTTTCTCTGTTACAAAACCAACAAAATAAAAATGTATAGAAAACATATCAAAACCATATTTGTAGACTTGAAACCTAATCAGATAAATATTTAGCCGGCGAAAAGAAGAATTACAAAAGACAAATACGTGAGTATAATTATTACTTTTAAAAATCTGGAGGAAATGAGACGAGATAAATATTTGTGTGTGTGTGTGTTGGTTGAGCTGCCAGACAATACTTAAGAAAGTGTCGAACTTTAAACAACTAACCAGGAGAGTCATCGTCAGACTAAGACCTGACAATAGAGCTGTCTCCTCGCTTCTTTCAGCCACCAGACGACGGACACAATGAGGGAATGAAGGATCCTCCAGACTAACAGTCGCGTGAATGAGAAGGGAGATAAGTGGACGTCCTCCGCGCAAGTATAAGTATTTTTTTAAATCAAACTAAAACTTATTATGAACTGATTCCCAATACAAAGTATCTACTCAGAAAGCTTTATGTTAGAGATCTAGAAATAACCATTTTGTTTTGTGTATCCAGCAAATTTAATGTTATAGGTGTTGATAAGCTTTACATTTGTTAAAGTTATATAGTATTTTATTTCCATTTTTTAACTGGTATTCCAGAATCGAATATTTGAAGCTCTTTTTTGTTTATTTTTTTTATTTGGCAACTTCGAATTTCAATTAAGCGTCCTTTATATTGCAAAGTATATCGTGAAAATATCTATACTATAAAGTTGAATGTGAAGCGTATGTATGTATGTATGTATCTGTCGAATAGAAATCAAAACCGCAATCTTGATTAAACTTGTAGAAATGTTCCTTGGGTACCAACTTAGGCCATAGTGTATGTATTGTAGCCCTAAAACAAACTTAAGACCCTAAAAAAAAAATAAAGTTGACCAACTCTATTACAGCTATACTATTTTATGGATCTAGGCTTTGTTTACAATGTTGACATAAGAAAAGATCGAAAGGAATTAGATCTAGATCTAATTTTAAGAACTACACTTTGCACTTATAGTTTTTTAATTTGATACATGAAAATACAAAATATAGTCTATTGATTTCATTATTTAATAAAATTAACCTTCAATTTGAAGTTTAAAAGCATTTTTACATATATTCGTTCTTTCTATCCGCAAGCATAGATATCCTTACGCACATTCGTTGATTAGACATTTCACGAAATGTTACACAGCTCGCTATTCCTAGCACAGCGAACGTGAAATGAGGTCACGTCCCTAGGTCTAAAACTATAATTCCTCTCTAAGATGATAGAACTTCTCTTCGCAAAGATTGTTTAATACGGTACTTTAACACATGAACATACTAATTATAGTCCATTCATTTCATATTTGAATCAAATTAATATTGAAATTTGTTTTTCTAAAGCATTTTTCATGCATTCGTTCGCGATAGTTGCGAAGCCGTGTTTACATATATTCTACTAATAGTTTTATTCATCGCGTAGGCCTACATCTAATTAAAAAGGTCACGCATGCGCACAATGAACTCTATCCAAGCCAATATTTAACTCTACAGTTTAGTCTACAGATTACTCTACAGCAGGCATGTCAAACTCATTAAGGTATATGGGCCGCATAAACAACTTACTATGACCTGAGGGGCCGCAGCAAAAAATCTTTTGCAAAACAGCCTACTAGTTTTTTTTTGTAAATTACAAACAATACAATAGAATACAATAATTAATGGCATACCTGTCCCTTAGCTAAATTTATAGTACTATTTTGTAATTAAAAACTACTATGGTTACGCATTATTTTCATTGTCATGATGCTTGATATCATTTCTGGGGTACCATTTTATTAATGTCAGGTTGAAATTTGTTTGCCACTGACGATTTCATCACAGATGGCAAATTTTGATCAGATAATCTCGAACGGTGATATGTATTTGTAGCTTTCATTATGCAAAAGAACTGCTCATAGAGTGCATGCAAACATAGCTAGAATTCTGGCTGCAAATTTCCACAATTCAACATACCGTTCACTGGGCGTTCAGGGTAAATAATTACAATTTTGTCACAGCCATTTCAATATACTTCGATCTCAACTAAGAATCTGACAGCTATTCTATCAGCTCGAGTTGCAAATTTCCAACAGCATTTTCAGAATCAAATGAGAATGGAGATACAAAACACGAAAATTCTTGCTCGTATGAAACGAAGTCACGAAAACGGTAATTGAAGCATCTACTAACGATTCTAGATGTAAGACAGTCACCAAATGTCACAACGGTATTTAATCTTTTAGTTCCTGACAGGTTGAGAAGTGAACAAAATTTTCACTTCATATTTGGTTTATCCACAGTCCTAATTTAGCTTAAAAATGTATTACACTTGATTACACGCAGTTGTGACAATTTTTACTTGACTTTTAACTCTTACTCTCCGTAATTATTTACCACACTCTGGTGTATTCAACGTTGGTATCGTCAGTTAGGAGAGAAAGAGTTAAGTTTCAAATTCAAGTCTTGCAGGTGACCAGTGAGATCAATTGCTAATGCAAAATCCTGACTACATTCGTCAGTTTGGAAATGTTCAACAGATTCAACTTTCATGTTCAGAAACAATACGATTTCCTCACGCAGTGCAAACAATCTCTTCAATATTATATGTCATGAGAAACAGCGGACTTCTGTGTAGTAGGGAACACAATCAAATTCATGTCCAATGTCATCCAGAAACATTAAAATTTGGCAAGCATTAAAACCACGGGCACCTTTATAGGACAAAATACTTCGGCTTTAACAACACACTCCTTCATAAAATCACATGTATTCAATGATTTGCAATGGCTTACAATGAAGTTTGACTAAATGTATCTTGCTTTCACTGCAGACTCACCCTCGTTGTTCAGTTTAACAAATACTATTTTTTTCAATTCAAATAGCTTGTCATCTGTTTTCCAGCGTAAAAGTTTAACATTATTTTTAATTTTTTTTTTAGGTTGCCAGAGGGGCCGCATGCAAGGTGGTCGCGGGCCGCATGCGGCCCCCGAACACCCAGTTTGACATGCCTGCTCTACAGTTTAGATTTACATCTAGATCTATATTTAACTCAAGATCTACCTAATTCTGTAACACATGAACATACAAAATTAAGTCTATTCATTTCAAATTTTAATTAAATATATGTAGGCCTACAAGCAAATGTTTTATTTGAAAAAAATGGATTTAAGTCGATCGGCTATTTTGAAAGCTTCATTCATACTATTTTTACATTTACGCATTCGCTTAACTTATAACATTATTATTTCGTTTAATTGTTTACATAACACACTCAACACTCAGTGATACGCAAATAAAGACCCGCGGGTCGCGGGTAAAATATGTCTAGTATATACATATTAATGTAATTTATCTCTCCGATAAAAAATATAAGAAAAAAAAATTTGTAAGCAAACCAAAAGTATGGGTGCAATTTTTACCTAACAGAGATGTAGTTTTGACCAGACAATTGTTTTGTTTCATTTTACTTTTCAGAGTCGTGGTGTTTATTATTCAAGTTGCATCTGTCTCTCAATTCACGCGCACATCTGCAGGTTCTAAGTAATGCACTTGAAACGCAAACAATAAACTCTGAGAGATAACACATGACCCCCAATCTCTTGCAATAA
>JADKLZ010000687.1:445975-468235 GCA_021533235.1 Biomphalaria straminea
CTCTTGCAATAAACTCTGAGAGATAACACATGACCCCCAATCTCTTGCAATAAACTCTGAGAGATAACACATGACCCCCAATCTCTTGCCTTTTTTTCTTGACCCTTTTTCTCTTTCAATGTGGGCTTCCTGAACATTGAGTATGTTTCTCTATTTCCAAATCTCGCACAATTTTCCTCTTTGCATCTTTCATTATATATTCACCTCGTTTCTTCAAATCGCGTTCTTTTCTTCATTCTTACTGAATAGGAATGATTACTAAACGTACAAGGAATCTTTCAAATCCAAAGCTAAAGAAAAGAGCAGATTGCTGGAGTTAATTCTGGGCTTGAAAATCACCATTTAAAATCACTATATAATTCATATTATTTACAGTAGTATTCTGAGTGTACTAAATTAATTACATAAAGATTGCAAAAATCTTTATATGTTAACATTTTCTCTCCTAAATGACGATGTCAACGTTGATTTGAACTTATTAAAAGAAATGGATTGTTGGATTTATAAACTTTAATTTGTGTTGTGTAAAAAGAGCATGCATTCCCCTATAATTTGATAACAAATGTCACGTACACATGTTGTTTTGCAAAAGGCAAGGTCAAAAAAAAAAAACCAAGAGTTATTTTTAGCTTGTCAGAACATCAGTCACATGACATAGAGGCGTCTATGTGGTTGGTTGAGAGAATGAATTCAAAACGAGTCTGCTGACAACTTCCGCCCAGAGAACTGGAATTAATTCAGTTGGAGCCTAACTTTTGTAGATAGCAGTCGCATGTAATTTTGTAGTTCTAGAATTTAAAGAAATATGTCTTTATTCAGCTTCTTGTTTCATTGAAATATATTTGTACATAGCTAGATCGTCATTGTTCAATATAATATTAAAATACAATCCCCGGCAACACAAGACTTCTCTCCTAACAGCTAGTGACATCTAACAACATCACAAGAACAGATCGTGACGCTAACAACCACTAGAGGAAGAGAGTTTGTGACACCAAATATAACATTTTCTGATAACTAACTAAAACTTTGATTGAAGTTTAATCTGAATGGGATAGTGAAATACAAATTTGCAAAATGAATAATACTGAAGTAACATACATACTCAACCACACACATACACCCAGTGCTACAAATATGGAAGTAACATACATACTCAACCACACACATACACCCAGTGCTACAAATATGGATGCATTATCATTCTCCTTGTATAAATTTTACATGTTTTTTTTTTCTGTAACTGTTTTAATAAGGAAAAAGAAGATGAAAAAAAAAAGGGGGGGGGGAGTGTTGAGTCACACTAACATAACGGAAATGGACTGGAGAGCGACTTAAAAAAAAAGGGTTTATGCTGACTTCATGTCTGGATGAGCCCTTAGTCTCAGTTTTAATGAAGAGTTGGTCAACAAGGGGACGTCAATCATCCAGCTCTCATAAAAAGCTAAAGCGTCGTCAACATTTGCCCCGAGGGAGAATCTGATGCGAGTGATCTTCCCCTGGAGAGGCTCTCAGAGTGATCGTTCTTTCCATGAGAACTCTTCATATTAACACCACACCTTCATTTCTGTAAACTTCTTGGTTTCCAGTAGACTAGGACACTAGGAAAGACTTCTTAGCTTTTAAATTACAGACTTTCTGTCAAACAGAAGATAACTTACAACTCGTATCCATGTGTTTACCTAGATTCTAGACGTACATATTATTTAGTGACAAACTCTGCCAAGGCATTGGTTTTCCGGGCTAATTCATGCAACCCATTCCAAGAGCAGAATTAGGAGCACTTATAGCCTATGAATGGACTTCATTCACCAAAACAAACAATTATGTGATAATATTGATTTTAAAAAAAATGTCACGTGACAACCATTGTTGATTAAAATTTGGTTGTAATTTGTATAGAAGAGATGGGGGAACACGTGGCTAAATGCTGTTTGTTTACAATTGGTGAATGAGGTCCATTCGTCCAAGCATACAGTAACCCTACGTAACCAGACTAAACACTGACACTGTGACTAGACAAAATATTGACAGTGACATTAGTTTACGATATAAGATACAGACAACGATATATTAGGTTATGTTGTAAACATAAAAGTTAATCGACGTAACAGAGGCGCCTTTCACGGAAACGCTTCAAAGACCAGCTTAGGCGTCAACTTTCCTTGGCTGACATAGAAGAGAGCACCTGGCTGCATGTGGCGTCGGAACGAGACAGCTGGAGGTCACTCTAGAAGACCGCGGGATACACATTTGAGACCAAAAGAACACCTGCTGCCGAGGACAAACGCAGACGACGAAAAGAAAAACTAAATCGACCACCTGCGGACAATGGTTTAGCTTGCCCTGGATGTGGCAAAATATGTAGGTCACGGCTGGGGCTGCACAGCCACGGGAAATACTGTATTCCTCACTAATCTTCGGACTCGAAGACAGGCCTTATTATTATTATTATTAAACAAGCGAATATACAAAACTAGGCTTAGAAGATAAAAATAAAAAAACTCAATTACTGTGAGAGTTATCGCTCTTTTAATCTAAAACAAAACTTAGTAATTATTAATCAATTAACTAAATGGTCAATTTTTTTTTTAAATTGATTTGTGTGCTGTCACCGACAATAAATAAATGTGCAAAGTTTTACTTGATCCGAGAATGGGAAGTGGGAGAAATAGCGTGTACAAGATTTGTACCAAAACAGACAAACGGACAGACAGACAGAGTAAGAATAATAAGAATTGTAGAAACACCGCTAATTCTTAAGTGTCAATGAAACCAGAAAGAGACTCTCCACTCTCCATAGAATGTTCAGTCGACGACATCAGTCAGTGGCGTAGCTAGGGTGGGGGTAGGAGGGGGAGAATTTGGAAATCCCCCGCCCCCACTTAAAGGGGGGGGGCCTCAAAAAGCTTAAGCACCCCCGGGCCCCCAAACGATGAAAAATTCCTAGCTACGCCCCTGACATCAGTCAACCCAAAGTTTAAAAAAAAAAAACCAGAAGCCAGTAATCAGACCAACAGAGAGGTCACCATGTGACGTAACAGATGTTTACAACCCAAGAGAAACGGATAAGATTAAGAGGACTTCCTCCAACATCTTGGATGCCCCACGAAATAAGAGACACAAAGTAGGGGGCAAAACACCTCTATTAACAAGGGCGCTCTGATCCATTCACTACCATGTTAGAATAACAAACACTCTGTTCATTAAAGGGCTATAACTCAAGCTCGACTTCATGGAGAAACTCAAAGACTTGTCCAATTTTAACAGAAACAAACGAAAAAAAAAACAAACAAATATGTTGTTGGGCGATAGTTTGCTTTTTTTTAAAAAGATTATTAAATAAATAAAAAAAAGTTACTATTTCAGTCTGAAATAAAAACTACTAAAGCCTTCATTATGTCCCTTGTTTGTTGATGCTGAAGCTTTCAATAAATCAAATTAAACAACGTCATAAAAAGGCCATGGACTATGTATCAGAACACATTGTGATAATAGACACTCCAATATTTTTGTAAGAACAAGACAGTCCCAGAACATGTATTTCAAAGTCACTTAGTTTACTAACTAGCACCGCAAAACCTGAGCCTACAACTACTTAGTACAGTAGTTGAACCCCAAATCTTTTTTTTTTTTTCAAAAGTAATCATGACGGCGTAATCGTGGTTAATCAAACATTTTTCTAAGTCACAAGAAAAGGGTGGGGGGTGGGGTGGGGGGGGCTTAGTTGTTAGAGGGACAGATACTTTTTACGAGCCTTTGGGTTATAAAGATCTCAGTGGTCAAACAAATAAAGGAGAATATATAGTTAGAGCGGCTCAATATGGAATTAAGTGAGTTAAAGCTGAATACCGGTATGTATGATGATGGCTGAGGTGTTAGAGCTCTGGATACCACACTGAGGGCGCCGAGCTCAAGTCCTAGAGTTAGGGGCTGTTGCGTAAGAGGTTCGGATAATAAACTGAAGGTCAGTCATTTTCTACTCCTGCATTTAATGATTATTGACCAGGCAACATAACTCCATAGTTATCATTACAAGTCAACACATAACTAGAATGTGCGTAGATCTGAATCCCTCCAATGTTAAATCTTCTTCCAAGATTGGCTTAAAGGTTAAAGCTTATCGATATGGTCACAGTTCACCACAATAGATCTCACGACAGAGTCCGATCTAGGAGCAGCCGGTACTGGACTAGATGACGTCAAAGATTGCAAGCTCAGAGGTGGGGGGATGGAAAGAGCTATAGGGGTGGGGTGGGGGGATGAACGATCGGTTTCGGAAAACACAAAGACCATCTCCTGGTCACGGAGTGGCCACTAACGAGTGTCTAGGAAATAGATAACTTCATGAGCTGAGCCTTTCCTTTCGAGCTCATGTCTTCGGTTCGGAAACAAAGACATAGGAATATGTTCACTTGGTATCCCATATCATTAACGTGCACATAGGCTCACACATACTTGAGGTTAAGTATATTTAAAAAAACATGACTTCAACGCTACAATGAAATGCCACTTAACAAGACCAATACTTGAACATCAGGAAGAGATAAAGATGTCATTTACAAAGACGTCAAAATGTTCTCAACTTAATCAGAAAAACAAAGATGTTAAGATTCTGTTTTCTTTATTACACAACAATGATGTTGGAATGTTCAAAACTTTATCACAAAACAACGACGTTAGAATGTTATTAACCAGTGATTCCAAAACTTTGGATGTGAACCGACCCCTCGGAACTCCTGCTCCTATTCTACAATGTCACTGAGACCCATTGGACTTCATGATTTCGTTTTCGCGGCTTGTGACACACACTTCTAATTAATATGTCCCTCCCCGAACCTGAGGTCCTGGGTTCGAATCTCGGTGAAGACTGTGATTTTGAATTTCGGGATTTTAAGGGCGCCCAACCTTAATGGGCACCTGACATTAGTTGGGGAAAGTAAAGTCAGTTGTTTGTTGTGCTGGCCACAGGGGCCCATGCTCGTTAACCGTTGGCCATAAAAACAGATGGCCTTATCATCTGCCCCATAGATCAAAAGGTCTGAAATGGGAACTTTACTTTTACTCCCCTCCCATACTACAAACGTGTGGTCGCCCCTGAAGGCTACGACACTGGGGAATAGGTGAAAGAAAGAAATAGAAGTCAGAAAATGTCACAGTAAACATTGTAGACTGTCTACGAGGTAAAATAACAATTATGAGTTTGTTGAGAGTAAAGAAAGACTATTTGCATTGCTACGTAGAGACGAATACGTCATTGGCTATTTACACTTCAAAGCGCGTGGCTTTCTTCTTCCGGTAAGCAACATCGTCTGGGGAAAATAGGCGGAAACACAAATTAGGATGAAACACTTCGGGTCAGGTTAAGAAAGAAAAAAAAAACTAAGAAAACGTGAAACCCAGAATTACCTAAAATAAGATGGACAAGAACAAAACATTTTAAAGAAGAAATGTTTAAAGAACAGAGTAAAATAAAATATTATTGTATATTGTATAAATAAATATTAAGAGTACTGTCGTACTTTAATATAACAAAAACTGTGTTAACATCTAAAGTCTAAAGCTTTATTACACTAAATGACAACAGTAACCACATACATAGCAGAGGTTAAGACACAGAATATAGTCAGTACACAATCTAACGTGAATTCACAAATGTAAACAAACACTAGGGGCAGACAATGGAAATAAACAAACAAATTCACGACATTCTCCACACAATTAAATGTATGCATATTAACAACAACAGATAGTCAAAACCAGGGCCGGTCTTAGGCCACTTCAACCTATGCGGTCGCAGTGGGCTCCGCGCTTTCATAGGCCCCGCGCTAATTCAAGTAGCCTATACACGAAAAATTCCTGAAAATCTCCCGAAATTATTAAAACATCCTGAAAACTTATAAAAATCTCCAGGAAAAAAAAGACAAAATTGTCATTTGTGAGTGTTATTCATGCTGAAAATGCCAATCCTACGAGCGATTAAAGACAAAAAGGCAAGTTCAGCTTTCATGTAATAAAATGTAATAATCTGGCGAATTTTCACCTAAATCGGAAGTTCCAATACTTTTTTTACTTTTATGGTCACTGGCATATAAATATGCCATAGGTTAAAAGGCTCGCAAAGTATGGTTAATTTGATCGCAATTTTTAAATTAGAAAAGTATGAATAAAATTCTATGTCGATTTTTTTTCTTATACAAAATCCTAATTTTCAATTATTATCCTTATTCCCACACAGACTAGGCCCTGCGCAATCAGTTTCGCATAGGGCCCCGTAATTACTAGGACCGGCCCTGGTCAAAACAAAATGCAATGCAAAATACAATGATAAATAAAAGTCTCAAATGTCATAAACATCTAAACACATCTGCAAGCATTGATAGCAAACTGTTTATCAAACACATTGATCTGGGTTTTGATTTCCTTTATCTTAGGTTGTATCGGCAGGTTTAAATTACCACCTCAATAAAATAAATTCCAACCCCCCCCCCTTTGTAAACACGGTGCCCACCCTTATGAAACCGTAAACCATATCTGTTTTGAATGCCCCCTTCCTAATTTACCTTAGGCAGACCCTACTACCACTACAACCCAACATAAACAACACCCTGTACGGCAGTGCTGAACAACTGAAGAAAACAGCACACTATTTTTCCTTGGCAAAGTCTGCAAAAGAACTGACAGCTCAGCCTCAAAAAGCTGGCTAGAAGAAGTATCGGCAGTTGAATTGATACTATATGTACCAACAAAGTTTCTAGGCGACTCGGTGGTCGGGGCTTCAACCAATCATAAATATTGTAACAATGACGACTCAACTTTTTTCTACAAATGGATAACACCTTTAAAACAAAACTGTCTGTAAGTTATAAGTACCTCTCTTTGCTTGGTATGGTTTACATCTCGGTAGGACCGAATGCCATGCGAGGAACAGGCGATTTTCTTTTCTTGACTAGCATTTAATTGTTTCGTTCCATCGTGAAACATTGTGAAATCCAGATTTTTATTTGCCAAGACAAGGAAGAGCGTGACGACGCATCTAAATCTGTGGCTGTCACGCTAGCTTTGTGACACTGTGGCAACTGATGCAGGCGTGGCTGTGCATGTGCAGTGTCCACGATGGCAGACGTCTAGAGCTCACAATGGCCTGATCTGAGGTTGTATACTCCAGGAAGAAATCTTTAACTCCGAATTATTTTCTTCAATAACTTTTTTGTTTGATATCAGAAAATATTATATTTGGTATCGAATTATTGGGAAATGCATGCTCTTTTTACACAACACAAATTTAAGTTTATAAATTCAAAAATCAATGTAGTTTGATGGAGTCAAATCATCGTCTATTAAGAAAGAAATAGAAAAGCTTTGAAAATTACAACAATGTGAGTAAAGGAAAGAGCTAAAGAGAAAGATCATCACAATGAGTCTTAGACTCTCGCTACAGCGAAGAACATTATAATTTCATTCAATTAATAAATAAATAATAGCTTTTATATAGCGCTACGTATGGCATGCTCAGAGCACTATGGTCCAATCTCATTTGTGGACCAGTGGAGGGGGGGTATCTGGGAGAAGTTTTTTCTTTGGGCGCTCAGTAAACACAACTTTGCCCTTCATAGGTAGCCAAGCCATGCCAAGTCAAACAGAGCCTCTCGACCAGGCTTCCTCATGTTGTTCTGTGAGATTTCAATCTATACAAGTAAAAGAGGGGAGTGAGTGGGTAGGGGTTCATCAGTAAATGGACATGCACGCAAACGCAGAAGATTGAGTCGAAGAGAAAAGAAATTTTATCACCGGTTGACTCTCAAATACTTAATGCAACCCTGGATTTATAGGGCGCATCCTTTGGAGATTTCATTTCTCCAGATGATTTAAATGGCAAAAATAATTTATAACTCTTTCAACATTCAACCATTTATGTATTATAAAAACATTTTTTAAAATATTCTTTGGTAATACAAAAATAGTTCGCAGAAATAGATACTATATTTTGACTCAGTTTCAATGCAAAGATTTAAAAGCACAATAATATCGATTGCTACATCTAGGATGAAATAATAAAATAATATTGAATTTTCGTTTTAATTTACAGAATTGTCACTTTGATTGCAACTTTCAGGTGGGGGGTAAAGGATCACATTCAATGTTAAGAAATACACGTTTTCAAGGAAGAAAGAGAGTGATAATAGAAAGAGAGAGTGAGAGAGAGTGAGTGAGAGAGAGAGAGAGAGAGAGAGTGAGAGAGAGAGAGAGAGAAGAAACGTGTAATGTGAGTTGAAATTGTCTCTAAAATTATTCAAGGAGAAAATTCCATTTCTTTTAGAAAGAATTCAATGTCATGTTGACACCAGGGCCCTTGATACCAGTCTTATATTCCAGGCCTGGAGTTTATTGTTGCTAAAAATAGCCTGCAGATACTTGAGGGCAACTATAAAATGTGGATTGCCTTCTAAACTGTCAAATAACTTTTTGACGCGAGACAGCTGTGTCGTTCTAAGAGTGACAGTTGTTCATATTATTAGTGCTCGATGGGATATAGACAACAAGTTAGAACAAGTGGCAACCAAAATTTCCGACACCCAAAGCAAAGGCCCATAACCGCAAGAATTTAGGAAGAGTTTTAGAGAAGGCCGGATATAACCTGCGGACCGTGGTATTGACATACAAGCTTGAAACACTACTTATTAAAACCAAAACATCAGTCAAAAACAATTCTAGCAAATAGTTTAGCTAGAGCTAAAGTCGACTGCACTTTAAACAAAATCACAATCCACATAAACAATGACGACAAACATTCCTGATGTTTTCTCTTAACCTCTATTATTTTTTTCACGGTCCAGAAAGTATTCACTCTGAGCTGGACCAGTTAAGAAACAAGAAAATGTACATATAAATGGATGCAACAAATGAGAAAAGTGGGGTACACGAAGAAATACAATTATGCTCAAAACATATTCGCCACGAACAGGATTTTTAAAATAGTAAGTATAAAATATTTTGTCTTCGGAATTGGATGGCAGCCTGGTCGAGCGGTTTGCACGCTGGACTGTCGTTTGGATTTATCGATGGTCCCGGGTTCAAACCCTGCCCGCTCCCATCCCCCGTCGTCCTGCGGGAGGTTTGGACTAGGAAGTAACTATCTTCAACTCTGATGGAACATCCAAAACATGTAAAACATTGTACAAACAAACAAAAGAACTTCCGTAAAAGGATCAGGAATGACATAAAGCTTTCATTTAGTTTAACTGCAGAAAACCTGCACTTTTAAGTTTTCCAATAGATCCAAAACTTGTTTGCACAATCCTATTTTCAAATTATATCGCGACTTCCAGTTCTCCAGCTATTCCTATCTCCTGGCACTTACAGCCATGAATGAAATGTAATATGCAAACAACACAAATAACAATCAATACAAATCTAGCTTAAGTTGAGCTCTAATATTCGTTAATGCTTGAAGAGGAGTACACAAAAATATAATGCAGGCTTCGTGAATCTAGCAATAGCGTCAAACGCATGACAATTGAGTACATTTAGAGTGTAATAGAATATCCATCATCGGCCACAAACATCTCTTTATTGTTCAATTTAGTTGGCAGCACTTTATTTTGAAAAGTAGGGCAACGACCTTGACATTGATAAACTATTGAGTCGCCTGCCACCAACACGTTGCGGTAACTGAAGACAAGCAAAACATTCTAACGTTTTCTAATTTAAGAGTTATGTTTCCTTTGTTTAATGCTGTAAAGCCAGACAAGGGAATTTTATGAAGCAAATAAAGATAATGTTGTTTTTTTTCTTTGAAAAAGTTCATTGTAGACCAGCAGTTTAAAATGTGAAACTCAAAATGTACGAATTAGTTCATCGTCAGAGAGTAAAATAAACGAGACAAAATAGATTTTAAAGAGGAATTGGAAAAAAAAAAAAAAAAAAAAACGAGGGGGGGGGAGAGAACCCTTAAAGACACTTTCCCTTTACCTATTCTTTAATCTATTGGACCGTTGGGGCACCACGCGAGACTCGTCGACAGTCCTTCCTCTCTGTCTTTTGCCTTATTTGGAACCTCTTTAAATAACAGGCCGGTCCATTCTTTTATGTTGTCCTCCCATCGCTTTCTCTATCAGCCTCCTCTTCTTTTTCCTGGTACTGTTTCCAGAATGAAGGTCTTTGCTAGCCGCGGAGATCTTGTAATATGACCATAGATTTTAAGTTAGTTAGCAGTCATCATGGGGTACGATCGCTGTAGTAGCCTTTTCTCCAATCCCTTGGTTTGTTATGCGGTCTTTGAAAGTGATACCTGGGATCCCTCTGTAGCATCTCAATTTCATGGCTAGGATCCTCCTGTCTTGCTCTGCAGTCGGTGTTCAAGATTCACAAGTATATAAAAATGCGGCCACGACCAGGGAGCGGATCAGTCTGATGACATTACCAAATTTAAATGAACTTTTTGAACAAAAATGTCTAAGAGAAATCGGAAAATCTTGGAAGACAACAGCCACCCGCTCCATCAGAACTACGCCAAGTCGTCGCGAAGTGGGCGACTTCTGTCAATCATGACTTGTGAGGAAACAAGTTTATTCATTAATATAACAAATTATTCAATAGAACGTATGTACATAGTTATTATTATACACAGCAACTCTCTTGTTTACAACACACTCTCTCGGTTGTTTTCCTCTCTCTCCTTATCACATGCACGTCACTTCCCCAAGTCCCCTAACTCCCAGTTATCCAACACTTGACCGTGTGTCACGGTTGCCCACACATAGTAACCGTGTCACAACAGTCCTCCCAGGGCAGAGAAAAATTTTGATCGTATCAAAATTTCACGATCCCTATAGTTTGAGTGTACATTCATACTGTTTTACATTGACAAGAAAAAAATGACATGTTATACAATAGCATCTTCAATTATGAGACGACTGATAATGCCTATAGCTACTAATGAATCTTCAATATGTTATTGAAAGGAATATTTCTAATGAACTATCGCGGAAATACAAACTCTGCTTATGTCCTGTTCTATTTTAAAACTTGTATAACAAAACCACACATTTAATTTTTTTTTTTTTTGTAACGACAATGTTTTGAATGGAACATTGGAAGGTGAAAATACCCAATTAGTTAATACTTTGTTACATCATATACATCTTCCAAACTAAGGGAATTGTTTACTTGTGTTTCTTACATACCAGTTCGTAAGTCGACATCTACGACTACAATCAAATCAACAAACAAAGAAAAGAATTGCTATATTATAGTCCAAATTTCACATATCTGATTGAAATAAAAGTGATTTCAGAAGCGTATTCTTACTTCAGTCTTGAAGATACAAAATTTAAAGTTATCCTACAATGTATTAATTATTTCCTGATTAGCTGATTAATGAATGAACATTAGTCCAGCTGTCCCTAGACGCATCTTGTCAACACGTCCGCTATCACGTTGGTTTGTCCCGGAATGGCTTGAACTGTAAAGCTGAAGTCTTGAAGTTTTAAAGCCCATCTAGTAATCCTCTGGTTGTCTAGTTTATTTGTATTGATATAAGCTAGTGGGGCGTGATCTGTTAGTAAGATGAATGATTTCCCGAGCAGGTAACGGGATAGTTTCGTTATACAGAACACAATGGCTAGAGCTTCACGCTCTATTGTTGAGTATTTTTGTTCTGCTGGGTTCAGCTTTCTGCTAATGTAGTAGACAGGTCGTAGCGTTGTGTCACACTTCTGCATTAAAGTGCCTCCCACTGCTGTGGAGGACGCATCTGTTGCCAAGTAGAAAGTGTTTCTGATGTCTGGAAGCTGGAGTACTATGTCGTCTGAGAAGGCCCTTTTAATGCTTTCTAGGCATTCATGTAGTCTGGAGCTCCATGTGATCTTGTTTGGCATGCCTTTTTTTGTCAGTTCAATTAGAGGTTGTGTAATACTTGTGAAATTAGCCAGGAACCGTCTATAGTAATTACATAACCCAAGGATGCTTCGGACTTGTCCCTTTGTGGTTGGTATTGTTAAGTTGAGTATTTTGCTAACGTTGTCTTGCAGTGGTCTGATAGTATTTTGCTGTATTCTGTGCCCTAGAAAGTCAATGTCTGTTCTGGCGATTTTAACCTTACTAGGTTTTATCGTCAGCCCGTTATCTTGTATTATCTGAAATATTTGTTGCAGACCAACAATGTGTTGTTCTAATGTGTTGTGGAAGACACATATGTCGTCAAGATAGAAAATGACATCTGGTCTTTTCCCTAGTAATTTTGCCATCATCCTGTTGAAGGTCGCAGGGGCATTACTAAGCCCGAAACTCATGTAATTCCACTGGTAACAACCAAATGGAGTAGTGAATGCTGTTAATGGCTTAGCAGCTTCCTCCAGTGGAATTTGCCAATAACCTCTGGCTAAGTCGAGAGTAGTGAAATATTTTGCCCCTCTAAGTTTAGGCATAATGTTCTCGACGTTAGGCATTGGGTATGTGTCTTTTACGGTAATGGCGTTGAGTTTCCGGTAGTCTACACACAGGCGCATCTTTCCAGTCGTTTCCTTTTGTTTTACTAGGACTGCTGGAGCTGAATATGGGGATGTAGATGTATCAATTATTCCCATTTGTAACAGCATTTCTATTTCCCTTTTCAGTATCTCTTCATGGTGTAAGGAAACTGGGTATGGTTTGGCTCTTGTGGGCTTTGTATCAGTTAGTTGGATAGTGTGTTTTATGGCGGTTGTTCTACCTGGTTGATCTGTGAACATTGGCGCCCATTGAGCTAGCAGTTTATCGATATCTTGTTTAACTGGATCCTGGAGGTGTGATGTGTCGATATTTTTCACAGATTCACTGCTTTCAATGACTGGGCATGGTAATTCGTCTGTTTCCTCTATTGTTTCTACCATCATGACTCTCTGACTGTCTTGCGTGTCTTTATTATTGTTCGTTGTAAGAGTAAATGGTCTGGGCATGTATCGCTTCAGCATATTTATGTGAAACACTTTGTCTCGGCCTCTGATGTTTATGCTGTAGTCGACCTTCGAAATCACCTTTGTGACTTGGAATGGGCCCTGCCATTTTATAAATAACTGGTTGTTTTTGTCAGGCAGCAGAACCATGACATTATCACCAACTTGTAGTGTTCTCAACTTTCGTCCCTGATTTAGCTTTCTCAATAGTTCTGGTTTCTCTTTATTTGCTTGCTTTTGAACAGTTTCGCATGCTTCAATTATATTTTGTCTTGTTTTGATGACAAGATCGTATCCTGTCAGTACGTCATGTTCTATGTTTCTATTTACTAGAAAGTCTCTGTATAGTGACATGGGTCCTCTAACAGGTGAACCATAGAGCATCTCGAATGGTGAGAAGCCCGTTGTTGAGTGTGGTACTTCTCTGTAGGCGAACAGTATGGGATTGATCAGCTTGTCCCAATCTGTTGGGTTGTCTTGTGCTACTTTGTTCAGCATTGTTTTCAGAGTTGAGTTCCAACGTTCGCACATTCCATTCGTTTGTGGATGGAAACGGGCCGCAAATTGTTGTTTAATATTCAGAGTTTTGCAAAACTGTGCGAATTCATTCGATTTGAACTGGGTGCCTTGATCGCTCAGTATTATCCGAGGGTAACCTGTTCTTGCAAATATTGCTGTTAGTGCGTCTCCCACATCTTCAGAAGAAATTCTTTTCAATGGTATTGCTTCTGGGAACCGTGTGCACATATCTACAACAGTCAATATGTAGCGATGGCCTCTTCCGGATATTACTGGCATTGGTCCAATAATATCTACAGCTATCTTTTCAAATGGCATTTCACTTAAGTCTGTTGTCTGTATTGGGGCTTGTATATAAGTTCCTTTTGCTCCATGTATTTGGCAAATATGGCAAGATTTTATATAGGTCTTTACTTCTTGCGTAATTCTAGGCCAAAAAAATTCATTCAAGATTCTATTCAATGTTCTCTTTATTCCCATGTGTCCGGCAAACGGGGTGTCATGTGCAAGCTTCAATATTGTTTCTCTATATTTCTTTGGAACTAGCAATTGTTGTGTCTTGCCTGCTTTCAGATGAATTTCTCTTACATAGACACCATCTTCACCTATCTTGATTAACCCTCGTCTTGGTGCAACCTCACTATCTATGAGTTTTATTAGATCTGGATCATTTTTCTGTTCACTGACAAATTGTTCTGCTTTAATCTGTAGTGGATCTTGATTTTCTGTTGAGATTTCATTCGGTTCGTCTACTGGATTATGGCTTCTCATATCGCTATTTTCTGTTTCTGCATTTTCATTTTCATCGTTATAAGGAACTTGTATATTATCGTTTGTAATTAGCACTTCTTCTGCTTTCTTCTGAGCTCTTGTAGTAACCATTGAACACTTCTGTGTGTATTTTTCTTTCCATTTATTCAATTCTTCTACAGTGCAAGGTTTAGAGCCTTCGATACAGCCAACGATAAGACCAATGTTGTCAGGCTTATTATCTATTACCAAGGCCTCATGCCAACCACTGATGACGGTGTGTGTATGTTGATATGTGCTACCAAGTGTGTAGTTACTTGGCCAGTGTAACTAACAAAGTCTTGTCTTCTTCCTGTGTACTGTTGTGAGTTGACATATTCCTTTGCGACTAGAATTGCGGTTGCTCCTGTATCGTACAGTACGTTGGTCATCTGTTCTCCCACGAAGCCTGGGTATACCTGCAGTTTATCAGCGTGTTTGGCAGCAAAAGCTCGGTCTCTTGGTCTATTGTTCCCAACTTTATTGCGTCGGTTGTAAAAGCAAGTCTCTGTAGTGTGGTTTGTTCTACCACATATTTCACATTGGAAACGAACTCTTTGCTGATTTCGTCTGTATTCTTGTTCCTTGTAGCTATATGTTGGGCTCCTTTCTCCATCTTTCTCTCTTCTTTCCGAATATGTTGGGCTTTGATAACTATAGGTTGGGCTCATTTCCTTATCTTTCTCTCTTCTTTCCGTATATGTTGGGCTTCGGTTAGCGTTCTCTCTTCTATATAGAGGGCTTGGTGTCCGCATTCTAACGGTGTTGCTCACCATAAAAGCGGATGCCGCGGTTGGGTTCTCTCTAGCTAACACTTCTCTTGGGTGTGCAGCCTTATACTGTCTTATTAGTGCTATGAGGCTGCTGATGGTCTTTGGCTCTCGCTCCGTTACGTATGTTTTCACATTGTTATTGTAAGCTTCCATCACAGCGTCCATTATGATGTGTTCTCTGAGGGTTTCATATTTGTGATCCACTTTTGATAGGTCTACCCATCGATCGAAGTAAATTGACATGTTGGTGACGAATATTTGTGGATCGTCGTTCGCTAGAGGTGTCGACTCTTCCAATTTCCTTCTGTATTCGTAACTTGTGGAGCCAAATTGTCTTAGTAAAGCCTCTTTCACTGCCACGTAGTCTTTTCTTTCCTCTTCTCGCATTTGTATGCAGATATTCATGGCTCTCCCTTTCAATCGCCCCATGAGGCTTCTTGCCCATTCTGACTGAGGAAGGTTGCAGGCTGTTGCTATGTCCTCAAACCTCAGTAGGTATGAGTCAATGCACTCGTTCTGGCTTTCGTCGAATGGAGACATTCTGTCTAGTTGTTTGTATTTGTCAAAGTGTTCTTTTTTTTTCATTTTGTTGTTCTTTGTCTTTCTTTTCTTTAAGTTCTAGTTCTAGTTGTAAGATTTCCTTCTTTCTACGATCTTCTTCTTTCTTTCTAGTTTCTTCCCTATTTAGCCTCCTCTCTTCTCTTTCTTCCTCTTGTGTTATTTTTAGTGTAATGAACTTTTCAAGTTCTTCTCCTTGCAGGCCATTTTCCTTGCCCGCTTGTCTAAATATTTGGTACATCGACATTTTCACTTACTTGTGTTTCGTCGTATCTCGTCGGGGTCGCCAGTTGTGAGGAAACAAGTTTATTCATTAATATAACAAATTATTCAATAGAACGTATGTACATAGTTATTATTATACACAGCAACTCCCTTGTTTACAACACACTCTCTCGGTTGTTTTCCTCTCTCTCCTTATCACATGCACGTCACTTCCCCAAGTCCCCTAACTCCCAGTTATCCAACACTTGACCGTGTGTCACGGTTGCCCACACATAGTAACCGTGTCACAACATGACAAGAACAGAGCGGTACAAAAACTTGTTCGTTCCTCATTCGGTCAGACTTTAACACCGCCACTCGTTGATCAGGAAACATGAAAAGCACGAAGATGCCTGTGTGTAGTCGCTGAATGAACTATTTATGTTGTGTCTGTTCTATTTATGTTGTCTTTATATGAGAAAAAGTGTCCTTGTAATCACAACAAATTTCCATAAAGATCAATAAAGCAGTCTAGTCTTAGGAAAAGGTAGAGAAAAAAAAAAGAGAAAGAAAGAGAGAAGAGGAGAAAGAGATACAGAAAAAGAGATATAGAGGGAAAAAAGGAAAAAAGAAAATGAGAGGAGAAAGAGAGAAAGAGGGGAAGAGAAAAAGAAAAGAACAGAGAGAGAGAGAAAGTGAGAGAAACAAAGAGCGAAAGAGAGAAAAAGATTGAAAGAGAAAGAAAGGGAACAAAGAGAGAGAAAGAGAGAGAGAGAGAGAGAGAGAAAGAGAGAGAACTAAAAGATGTAAGTGTAGTTAATGTCGAGCGTGTCGCACTAGACCAGTCCATTAAATTCCAGCAGGCTTTAACTCCATCTAGCTGTGCCCATCAAGCTTATCAAGTAGAGATTTGTCTCCCTTGTCCCCCTGGACACTCGGACACAGCACGCGACGTACATCGAAAACCATTTAATCTTCATTCAGGGGCAGAGATTTTCAAGTCTCGGGGGGTGGGTCACTACGAGACACTTTGTCCGACAACGTAAGATATGGCTGTTTACAGCAACACGAAGGAATTTAAGAAAATCATAGGTCAGTAAAAGTCTCTTGTTAGCAAGGTCAAAAATACTGAAGTACATTGAAGAAAAAGTCATTGTTAGTCAAAGATTTAAATTACGACATTCATATAGTATATACCATGAAAAGTTGGCACACAATTTACACAAAGTAGTTAAAGGGAAATTACTCAAATCGATGACATTTTTTAACATAAAGATACAAATTATGGGGGCTTACTTTTAGAAAGGCACGGACGCGAGACCAGACGATATAGGGCAAGGGCTCTCAACCTGTGGGTCTCGACCACCTCGGGGGTCGTTTAACAATTTGTCCCTTAAGACCATCAAAAGTATGGATTTTTATTGTTATATATTGCAGACAACTAAATCTAAATTGGTTTCAAGCATTTTAATTATCGCAGCAGAAATATTTGAACACTATAGGTTAATGCGCATAAATGCATAACATACCGTTATGCCTAGTCCTTTTTTTTAAAGCTCTCTGTTACTTTTAAGGTCCTTTTTTTTAAAAAAAATAATTAGGATTTTGTTTAAAATTTATTTTAATAAGAGACGCGCGGTGGCTGAGTGGTTAAGCCCCTGGCTTACGAACTGAAGGGCCCGGGTTCGAATCCAGGTAAGCCTGAGAGTTTTAATTTCGGGATCTTAGGGCGTTCTGAGTCCACCCAGCTCTAGTGTGTACCTGACGTTAGTTGGGGAAAAGTAACTTCGGTTGGTCATTGACACCCTCGTTAACCATCGAAAGGTCTAAAAAGAGAACATTTACTTTTATTGTAATAAAAATGACAGGTCATATTTTTTTTTTATTCTACGTAATCATCTTCTTTTTTGAAGTAAAGTCTGTAGAAGATAAGATATTGTGTGTAATAAAATATTTGTGCAGAGACGTTGGTGTCATTGGTTCGTTCTTATTAGACTGAACCAATTTTAGGTTGAAAGACTTAATACTAGTATGTTATACATTTGACTATTAACAATACGAAACAATAACTTTAAATTTTTTAATGTAATCATTGAACTATTAATTAGAAAAGAGGTTCAGTTTTTACCTTATTGACTAAGATCGCAAAACGGAGTAATGGAGGTGAGGGTTCGAACCCACGACTTCATGCCATGAGCACGACGATAAAGCACTCCATGATAGACCTGCGCGTTTCCTTTCAAGTTGATCTCTGTCTGGTTATCAACCTTCAAGTTGATCTCTGTCTGGTTGAAATGTCTGCACCTTAAGAGAGTGTCCTAGTTGAAAAGTGAAATGATTGAGGACGTCCCCCGTACGCTACCCAGCCCACACTTCATCTAACAAGCGGGCGATGGGGGGGGGGGGGAGAAAGGGTGAGCTGCTTTCTGTTGAATACGTTCGGGCTCATCCATTTATGACGTCTCTACATGTACTAGACTTTCTATTTTGTCCTGTCCCCAGTGGCGTAGCTAGGGATTTGGGGTCCGGGAATCTTTATGGTCCCCAGCATTTTGACATTCGACATGACGACATGAGATAATGGCGAAATATTTATTGGAAAATCAACTTTCGACCACTCAGGTGGAAGCTCAGGGGGAATTTTTCAATTTTGACTCGCATCCAAGCTACGCCACTGCTTTATATCTGAAATATGGCTAAATTCTGATAAAACTCTATCATTACTTATTTTTGTCTGGAACTTACAACATCATAGTTGAGATGATGATCTTACATCATAGTTGAGATGATGATCTTACAACATCATAGCTGAGATGATGATCTTACAACATCATAGCTGAGATGATGATCTTACAACATCATAGTTGAGATGATGATCTTACTACATCATAGTTGAGATGATGATCTTACAACATCATAGTTGAGATGATGATCTTACAACATCAAAGCTGAGATGATGATCTTACAACATCATAGTTGAGATGATGATCTTACAACATCAAAGCTGAGATGATGATCTTACAACATCAGAGTTGAGATGATGATCTTACAACATAATAGCTGAGATGATGATCTTACTACATCATAGTTGAGATGATGATCTTACAACATCATAGCTGAGATGATGATCTTACAACATCATAGTTGAGATGATGATCTTACAACATCATAGTTGAGATAATGATCTTACAAAATCATAGCTGAGATGATGATCTTACAACATCATAGTTGAGATAATGATTTTAAAACATCATAGTTGAGATGGTGATCTTACAACATCATAGCTGAGATGATGATCTTACAACATCATAGTTGAGATGATGATCTAACAACATCATAGTTGAGATGAAGATCTTACATCATAGCTGAGGTGATGATCTTACAACATCATAGTTGGGATGATGATTTTAAAAGATCATAGTTGAGATAAAGGTTTTGTAACATCATAGTTGAAATGATGGTATTACAATATCATAGTTGAGATTTACAATATCATAGTTGAGATTTACAACATCATAGTTGAGATGATGGTTTTACAAGATCATAGTTGAGATAAAGGTTTTGTAACATCATAGTTGAAATGATGGTATTACAATATCATATTTGAGATTTACAACATCATTGTTGAGATGATTTAGGAATTAGTTCTATAGGACCAAGGGTAAGAAAATGTTTCAATTAGTTATTTATTTAGCTTTAGATGTTAGGTGATTATGAAGTAATAGAATGGCGCTTAAGCTAGTTGTTAGCGGTATTTCGATTATGTCTTTATTTAGAGTGACAGTCTTGGTGATGACAGTCTTGGTGACAAGTTCTTGGTGACAGAGTGACAGGCAGTCTTAGTCGAGAGTTGCAGCCATAGACAGAGACGGTACTTATACATGTGGTGTAACATTTGCCTACTACGCAAGTAAATATCACTCTAGTGTTGAGCGGACTATGACGTTGGGCTACAGGTTCCGTGCAGAGACTAGAGAGAGAGAGAGAGACAAGCGAGTGAGAGAGATAGAGAGTTCGTCGTGACCTACAGTATCTATCTAGCCAAGTATCTATGTCTATGTGATTATTAAATGTTAATTCTAGAATCACATAAGTTAAACTTTATAATATTATTTTAATACTAACTTTTTTGTTAATGTATTGTACTGTCTTATTATATGAAACTGTAGCTGTTAATTAAATACTTATTTTTCGAATGCCAATTTGTGTCCAGAGATCATAATTTATATCATTATTGAATATTGTGGTCTTTAATTTCATCACCATCTTCAATGTGTGTTTTATCAGTTAAATTACAACAGTGAGAATCATCCTAGACGAATGGCTATCAAGAGCTAATATGATATTGAGGTTTTGACAACATTCTAGCCAGGAACTTCCGAAGAACTGCGGGAAGGAGCGGGGCGAGTGCAAGTACGCATCGAACATCGAGACCACAGTCCATGCGCAAACCACGCGACCTGGCAGTCAACGCTGCAGCAAGTTAAGTTCATAGTAGCTTGTTTACTAACTGTAATTATGTTCAGAGTTGAAGTATTCACTTACTGAAACACACATACACCATTTTTTTGTAACTACTTAAAACTGTTTGGTTTCTAGTTGATGACTGCGGCCTCTCAGACAGTAGACTTTTTTTTTTATATAAAAGTCACTACATGGGAGGTGACTTCCAGTCTTTAACTTCAGACAGGTCCCAGCGACCACAGAGTAATTGAAACATGATACAGAGTAGAGACAGAAAAATAAAAGATTATTTTAGTGCTGTCCATAATTTAGTTGCCATTAGTTCGCTGTGTAAGTCTGTGTGTTTGGGAGGTAGAGAATAAGATCCTGTTACTAAGACTTGTTAGAGAGATTTTTTTTTTTGGCTTCTTTTATCTTTCAAATTGAAAAAAAAAGAAGAATTTGTAGCATTTAAAGCTAAAATGATAGACGAAACCAACTATCACTCTTTGTCTTTCTTAAAATCGTTTATAGTTTCCTTTCTCTGTTTAAATGTTCACAGTGGGCCTTGTCTATTTATTTCACAAAGTCAACAATAGTTTCATTTTCTGTCTGATTCGTTCATTTGATTGTTTTATGTAACAAGAAAAACATTTTTAAAATTACTTTAAAAAAAAATATACTAAGAGTGGGTTAGAGTGCATGCATTATAGGCATATAAAATATAGTCATGACAAGAGATTTATATTTGTGTTTAATCACCACAAATTATTTGATATAACTTTGCATAATAGTTATATAATTAACGATCTGTCATTGACAGCATGAAAATTAATTAATAAATGCCATTGCATTCCAATTCGACTTCTCATGCTTCTTAATTAGTATTTTTCTTTTTTTTTAAAAAAAAAAAAAGGGGGGGGGGAGGTAGCACTAGCGGGATTTTTAATGAAAAATACTAAAAGGGGGCGGTAAGCCAACAAAGGTTGAAGACCACTGATATATTGTAAAATTGTAGAAATCAATATCTCAATGTTTCAATTTTGGAATATGACGAACAGTTAAATTAATAGTAAGAATTACAAATTCGGTCTATAGGTTGGAAATCTCTATTGATTCTTCATTCATATTTTTAAAGAAAGAAAGCATTTGGTGTATCTTAGCGTAGAGACTTTAACAGTGAATACTTGTTATTCAAAATAGCTCTCGAACATTTCTATACTCTTGTACATACTCCACGATTGTACATCTCAAAGTCTTTTTAATTCTATTTATTCTTACGATAATTTTTCTTCTTTTTTTGTGGGCATCTAAAAATGAAAAAAATTAACTTTTGGAAACAAAGCCACATAACCAAAAAAAGTTCACGAAAAAAAATAGTAAAGGTTTAGTCTATCAGTACTACAATTATTGACCATATACGAAACAAAAGACACGGAATTTTCAAGCATTTTTTCGAATTAATATTTTTAAATCAAGTCTTGTAAACTAGTTTTAAGTAACCATAAGCTGTACTGTATGTGCGTGTGTTAATGAGAGACTATTTCAAGGCCAAAGAGAAAGAACACACACACAAAAACTTGAGCGGGCGATTGGGAAGAGCTTCACGTGAGCCAGAACACCTGGCCAGAATTAACAAGCCAAAACATTCAATGGCATTCACGTGACTAGGGAGTTTTGAAATAGCAGCCTCCAGCCAGTCTAGAGGATGAGGAAGGTATGCCCCTGGAGATGGCGTGCCACCATCGAGATTAAAAACAACAACAACCAAAAGTGTGAACTTAAAGTAAGCCAACACAAACGAGCGAAATGTGAGGCCAAGTAATTAGTCCAAAAACAAAACACAGTACTAACAAAGTGACTATTTGCACTTTAAATATGTCAATCATCTTTCTTGTTACAAAGATTATATCTACTCACTCTGTCTTGAAAACTTTATTTCTCCAACACCCAATCTCGGATTCATTTGAAACTATGGAATATTATTCATTGGCAGGGGCGTTGACAATACATGGATTAGCAGGGGCGTTGACAATACA
>JADKLZ010000687.1:483673-499822 GCA_021533235.1 Biomphalaria straminea
TATATATTTTGAAAATATTTTCTGTGATTGTTATAAATGTACATCTATTACGTTAATAAATATTTGAAATATTTTTTTTTTTTAAATATTGTTTCATAAGTTCAGACATTACGTTCTATCCACAGACCTATATATAATATTTCTTTTTCTATAGCTATATGTTTATTAATAGGTCTGATTCACAGACCTATATAATTTTCTTTGTAATAAAGGTTCACTTTCTAGCCTGGTACTAGACCTCTATTTATCTTATAAGATTATAGATCTAGATCAATATCTAGATTCTATAGATCTAGAGAAGATTATAGATATAAGTATAAAAGTATAAATTATGTTATTAATTTTGCTTTTTTTTTTTATCTCAATAATAACATAACTATATCTAGATTCTATGTAGATGTATATAGGTCAGCAGTTAATAGACAATCACATGACTTCACTGTCATGAGTCTTTGGAAACATAAACATACATTGATTGGTTTTAAAGTGAGAGTCTAGAATATGTGACTATAATAGTCCTAGTGATTAGTGTCCTAGAGTCTAGATTTCTAGAGTTCTCTATCTAGATTTAGTGTCTAGATCTAGATTTTAATATCAGACCTCATATTTAAGAATCTGCTTTCTAGATCCAGATAGTTTTATCATAGTCGACATAGAGTCATAGTTATGATAGTATTTTAAAATTAGTTAAAGGGAAACTTACAAACTAGAGTATAGTATAGATCAACTAACAGTGAACACTACTAACAGAGTAGACTACTGAAGTCTGTAGCTATGGCTATATAATATATAATTATTATAATAGAACACTTGAACAGTGACATCAAAGAATAAGTTCTACTGCATAGTTCAAAGTATGGTTGTGTAGGACTAAACTGTATAACCATGACTCCTGGAGAATTTCTTGAAGATCATATCTATGTAAGTATTAGAATATTCAGGATCTAAATTAAGTGAATTCATGTTAAATTTGACAACAAAAGAGCTCTTGATGGGACACAGTTTCATTTTTGTTCACCTTTCTTGTTAGCATCAAGATAGAGTAATGAAAGAATATTGAACACTAAATTTAGTCTTTTGTCAATTTTAGTAAAAATTTATCCATTATCATACTAATTAGATATTTTCTGCTAAAGCTATAATATTGAGAATGAACCACATTTTTTAACATTTATTATATTCATTTAGTGACGCTTTTCTTTAAGAATGTATGTTGTCATGGTTATGTGGTAAAGTTTTGGCTTCTGAACTGAGGGACCTGAGGTACAAATCCTGTTGAAGACCAAAATTTTGAACTTAGATATTCTTAAGATGCCCCTGAAATCACCAACTCATATGAGTGCCTGACTTATGCTGGGGCTTCATCAAGAGCTTTTTTTTTATGACAATTAACAGAGCTAAAAAAGTTTTCAAAATAAGTTATGAACTAGAAGTTTACATGTTTAGTCAGAGTTTGTTTGTTTCTTTGTTTGTGTACTGAATGAAAGCTTTAGGTCAAAGTGCAGCATAAATTAAAGGGCAATTCTAATTAAATGGGATGAGTTTTTAGAGTGCAGGGATTTCTGATGGATTTATGGAATGAAAATTCCCAGGAATTATTTATATGGCATTTTATCATTGATGGCAAATTTTTTGCCACCAATTAATTATTGCCTTCATAGGAAACCATTGGATTTTATGCAGTACTGTTCATAATTTTCTAATTTTCTGTGTTAGCTTAAATAATGATACACTTATAAGCTTCATATTACACTAAAGGACACTGGACTCAAAAAAGCGACACCAATACTAGAAGCTGGATACATCATACTCAACACACTCAAACTATCCACAGGTTACACACTACAATATGAACTTTCTATCCCAAGGGAATAAATCTACATTCTAATGACAAACACATATATATAAACACAATGTCAACATGCCGTAGTTTGGCACAAGGTCACGAGGACACACATTTTTATTGAAAATATTTATGTCTTGCTTTACCTATGCAGAGATGCAAAAAAAATTACCATTGATTGCCTATTTTGATGATTGCATCAAATACAATAAAGATTATGAATCGTATAATTCATGATAATAAGCGAGTCTGGACTCTCTACCTTCATTATATTGTTTTGAGGAATGATTACCATCAGGGTCCAGTTTTGAATTATGCTTGCACTACAACATGTGACTTCTTACTTTATTAAAACAGACTTAAATTTTTTTGTTCCCCAGATTCCTATTTTGGTTGGTATTGCATTGATTGTTGGACTTGGATTTTTATTTTATTATCTTTGCCGCAAACGAAGAAGGTAAGTTTTATGGTTTAAATTTAACTTAATATTTCCATTTTTCTATAACATGCATAAAATATTCAAAGTACTGCATTTGATAATGAAAAGCTGAAACTAAGCATGGCAGCTGTAACTAATGTAAACAGTATGCAGCTTATGTTGATAAGCTATAGCAGATTTAGTGTCAAACATGAGTGTTATATAATAAATTACTCTAAATGGCTGTCTTATATTGCCAGCAGAACTGCCTATAGGTTGAGAAATGCTTCTCCAATGTAAACAATCATGAAAATAGAGGTTAATAACTTTAGTATAGTAACCATAAATATTGGAAAATATTGAAATGCATTATGTAAGCACTGCAGTTATTTAAAAAATAGTAAATGGAATGTTCAGGCATTTACATGCATTTAATTGGATATCAGTTACATGCAATTAATTGTATATCATTTACATGCAATTAATTGTATATCAGTTATGTGCAATTAATTGGATATCTTTCAAACAACTTTAGGCCACAATTATTTATCAAGTATCTCAGTACAAGAAGTAGCTCCCCTCTAGTACAATTTGTGTACAATCTGATCAGTCTGTAAAATGTTTAACATGTTTAAGATGTGCCTTTAGATAAGATGATTACATTCTAACCCAAATTTACCCATACCTGACACAGGACAATGAGGGGTGGTAGTGGGCAGGAATTAAATCAGGGACCATCAAGACCACAAAACAAGAATGCATATCACATGGCCAAGCAGAAATCCAAGTTTAGTGGATTCAAAAACTTTATTACCTCCCTTCCAATACTGCATGACTAGATTGACCCACAGACATAGGATGTAATCATCTTCCATTTTTTTAAATAAAGTCTGTATTTTAGAAGATAAGATACGCTGGTTCCACTTTTGAAACCACTTACATCTGTTCTATTCCTATCCCATATACTCACTTGTATAGTGATATTGTTGGTATTTTTATCTTCTTTGTTATTATTATTGTAGGCATGAAAATAAAACTCCATCATAGGGCCTTAAAATAAGTAAATTGGATTGCACAGACCCATTTACCAAATGTAGGGAAACAACTCCTCATTGTATGCTGCCTTTTTAAAGCTTTAAATTAGATGTCATGACACATTTGTTTCCCAATCAGCCACATCTTTTATTTCACCATTTTTATAAGAAATCTGACACCATGGTTAGATTGCAAAATGAATGGAAAATCTTGCAATGTGTGGGTTGGTCATTATACTGGCCGCATGACTCCCTTGTTAGCCATGGGCCACAGAAATAGATGACCTTAACATCATCTACCTTAAAGATTGTAAGGTCTGAAAGAGAACTTGAAATGTGAGGGAATAATCTCTTAACCGTTATGCAGTGAAAAGATTTGTTATCCACTGTCTTAGTTTAAAATTAACTATGAAGCAATCAGTTAACTTCTTTCTCTAAACATGGTTTAGTACTGATATGCTCCAGACTTTGATATGTTATAAATATTATATTTTTCTGAACAACATGGCTTAGTGCTGCTAGTCTCTAGACTCTAGGCCATTATATTTCTTTTGAATCATGCAGATTTAAATAGTTACTTTGTTCCTAATGTTTCTAGAAATGAACCATGACTTAATAGAATATACTTTGTATGTATGCCTATGTTTTAAGGTTTTGATTAAGAAGAACTGTTTTGAATGTATTTACTGTTATTGTTATTCTGCTGGAAAAACATGAAGTAACTGTAATCAAATTTTTATCCATTATGATCAATAACCTCTTTTAACATCTGTTACAGGGGTGTAGCTAGGAATTTACCATCCATCATTTGGGGACATGGGGGTTTGACCTCTTTGGGTCCCCTTCATTTTGCATGATTTTTATTATATAATGTAAAAAACACTCAAGTGGGGTCCCAGGGGATTTTCAAATTCCCCCCTCCCCCCATTGACCCATCACTATTTTCTGTAGTCATAAAGTTAATATATATGGTTGTCAGATAGTACAATAAAGACGTGGTGGACATGAGTTCTAAAATTCTTCAAGTATGTACAAATGATATAGTAAACACCTCTAGATGAAACTAGAGAGGGTCACTTGTCTTTCAATATACTTTCATTTTATTCATGTGAAGCATTCTAAAAGATTTAAATGTTTTTTTAGTTATGTTCACTTAACAATCTATAATAACAGGATTTGAAATTGACTGTAGCTAATAGATAATAAGTATGACTCATTGGAAAATATCTCATGTATATATTAAGATACAAATCATGCTTTTGAAATATCAAGTATGGAAATTTTCCATATTTTTCTTGAATTTTTTTTATCAATTAGTAAGCAAGATTATTTTTTTAAAGTAGGAAGTGATCTATTTTAATGATCTGCCCACTTCCCTGAAATCTATTCATGAAAGAGATATATATAATGTATACAAAAGTGCATGAAATAATCCAATCTTTTTGCACATGTCATCCATCTAGTTTGTTATCTCTATGATGTGTTATCTTTTATCCCTTTGACAAATCTTAGTCAGCCCGTTTTTTTCAGCTAAACATCTGTTAAGCAGACTTGGGATTTGTATAGAGTTGTTAGAGAAAAGAAAATCATATTGGAGCATATCTTTCCACCCAGAAAAAATGCCAGTTTACTTAAAACAACAAAAACAAATAATTACCATTTATCTTATTCATGGTAAACCAGTAACACAGACTAAAAATGCAAAATATCTAGGTGTTATAATAAAGGAAAAACCATATTGAGGAAACTATAAAAAAATCAAATGAAGCATTAAAAGAAATTTCTACCAATCAAATAAAAACAAAACTGAAATGTTATTTAACCTTGGTTAGGCCAATAATAGAATCTGTTACTGACCCCTCAACTCAAGAAAACATTAAGAAGCTAGAACTGTCTAGACACAGAATTGAGAAGTGAGATTCATAACAATCCAATATTTCCGTTTGACTAGAGTGACACCTTTAGTAAAATCACTAAATTAGAAACCTTTCAGGATAGAAGACTTAAAAGTAAAGTAGCAATTATACATTAAACATTAAACCATTATCTTCAAATACAAAATCAAAACCAAATAAATTACTCGGAAAGACACAAAGATAGAGGCACATTCCTTGTTCCACATGCTAGGACAAACTTAAACAAATGCTTCTTCTTTCCTATGGCTATTAGAGCATAGAGTCGGCCAGGAAAACCAATAACTTTGTAGAATTTCAGTCATTGATCAACATGCATGACTAAATTGACCTAGCATAGGCGTAATCATCAGGCGTAATCATCTTTTTTGTAAGTTACGTCTGTATTTCATAAGAGTTGGGTTTATTGTTTCCTCTCCAAAGAACACTTTAAGTTTTATCTCTGGCGATGTCAGGTATGTGATGTGGCAACAAGCTATTGGTCTAAACTGACCACAGGTTTCTATGCCGTGGGCCAGTGTTGATGCCTTGTATAACAATTGGTCTCAGATGATTAAAGATCATCTGCTTCTATAGCAGATGATTAAAGAAGTTGTCATAAGGCCATCACAATGACAAGATCATCTGCTTCTACGGCAGAACATTAAAGAAGGTGTCATAAGGCCATCACAATGACAAGATCATCTGCTTCTATGGCAGAACATTAAAGAAGGTGTCATTAGGCCATCACAATGACAAGATCATCTGCTTCTATGGCAGATCATTAAAGAAGGTGTCATAAGGCCATCACAATGACAAGATCATCTGCTTCTATGGCAGAACATTAAAGAAGGTGTCATTAGGCCATCACAATGACAAGATCATCTGCTTCTATGGCAGAACATTAAAGAAGGTGTCATAAGGCCATCACAATGACAAGATCATCTGCTTCTATGGCAGATCATTAAAGAAGGTGTCATAAGGCCATCACAATGACAAGATCATCTGCTTCTATGGCAGAACATTAAAGAAGGTGTCATTAGGCCATCACAATGACAAGATCATCTGCTTCTATGGCAGAACATTAAAGAAGGTGTCATTAGGCCATCACAATGACAAGATCATCTGCTTCTATGGCAGATGGTTAAAGAAGTTGTCATAAGGCCATCACAATGACAAGATCATCTGCTTCTATGGCAGATCATTAAAGAAGGTGTCATTAGGCCATCACAACGACCTTTGCTGGGTCCTTAAAGTCTCACAATTTAAAAGCTAGTCTTCACCCAGATTCAAACTCAAAACCCCTTGGCTCTGAAGCCAAGTGCTTTACCACTCAGCTGCTAAGCCCTTCTGAAACCTGTAGCACCAAAAGTAAATGTATGAGACCCTATTTAACTTCTCAAGCTCTTGGCTCTTGTTGAATTTTTTAAAAATTTGGTGTAGTGAGTTTTTTTTTTTTGTTGCATTGTCTTCTTAACAGACATGCTCTCAAAATAAGATTACTACACACTATCACATTAAGCACTTTTTAATTCTTTTTTTTTAAGCAACCTGGACTGCTCCAGACATAATCCTTAAGAGAAATTTTAAATTCTATTTGACCTGACAATGCTTACAAATGCTGTTTTTTTTCTTGTGTTCATTTGAGATAATTCTTATAAATAATTGCATTGACATGCATACTTGAGCTTGCTACTTCTCTAATTTTATTCATCATACTGTGTTAAACTGGGTTTATTGTGATCAGGTTTAAGAAAAGAAATTAGATCTTACAGAACATAAGCATTTGTTGACTTCTCCTTACTATTTACTCTAAAACAACTTAGTGCCTTGTTGTTTTTTTCTCAGTTAAAGTTGGGAAAGAAACTGATATACTCTTTGCCATATTGCATCTGTGGGCTTTCTATTGCTTCTGATTCAAGAAAATTTAAATGTCAACTAGCACATAACAAAGATGTGTTCAAAATATTTGTATCTAAAAAAAATGTATGGATATCATATTGAATCAATTAGCATTCAGGCTTTCAAAAACAAATGTATATGTATGGATATGTATGTAGAAAAAAAGAAAACAGCTAGAAAAACTATTTTTAAAAAATCAATGCCAATAGTCACCGGAGAAATACTGACATTATTAAATTGTATAGCGACTTAGGAAATAAACAATTTTTTTATTATGGGCTCCTTCATACACGAATTGTCTATGGATCATAAGAATGAGATGAATATCTGGGTATTAGCAGTGGTCAGAAAGATGTTGCCCATAAAGCAGTTCTCCCTCTCCATGCAGCTGATGTATCAAAGTAATAGCAAGTGCCAATACAGTTTGGAATCAGCAGCAGCACAAGTCTGCCAAGGTGTGCTGCAAACTAAGGGGCACCGACTCCTGATGAAGCCTTACCCTTGTTTGGGTATAACTGCAAGGCAGCTGATATTCTTCTCCTTGTTGGGTGGCCAGCCAAGGAGACTAAAAAACTCCTCCTGCCCAAAGCTTACTGGTTTAGGCCTCAATTCCTCCCCTAATCCTAATTTTAAAATGCAAAGTCAATAATTGTAAAATCAATAGTTACATTGATTTTTTTTTATTTGTGTTAGTTAGCTTTTTCTTTTGTTTCTATCATCATCAAGTATTGTTTTTGTGTTTATTTGAGATAATATTTTAACATTTCTTATTGATCTAGTATTGATGTATTCAAGTTTTATTCTTTGTTCCCTTTGAACAATGCACTTATTATATCTCTATTATTAGGTTCCATGGTCGGGATTATGTGTATAAAAGGTTGGAGCATGAAGCCCAGTTGGTGGAGCAGATGAACTTAGAAAGGGAGACAAGACAGAAGATTATTAGAGGTAAGCTTGTGGGATATTTAGCAAGAGCTTGAATGTATGTAGAATGTAGTCATGACCTTATTTAACTGATCTATAAACCAGAAACAAATATTTTTTGTACCAATAAACTTCTGACCCTTGAGTACATTGAAATGTTGGTCTATTCAATTGTCTGACCCAATAATTGATTGTCTTTATTGACTAAAGCCTCCTTTAAATGCGTTTTTTAAGCACTTAAATTGGAATATTTTCTAAATCCAGACACCTTTTTTTTTATATTTTCCATTAGTATAGTGATGTATACAAGAATCTGGGTAATTTCTTTTTGGGAGATTATGTCTTTTTTTAAAAAATATTTTACTAAAATCCGAATCCGAGTGGCAAAGCTTTTAATAAAATCAATCTTAATGTTCTGAGTTTAACTGAATTTGTTTTTAAAGATTATGTTGTATTGACATTTAATTTAATATCTCAGCAACTCTTCAGAAAAGAAAACATTTTTTGTAACATTAAGTTTCTATATTTTTGTTAAAACCATGAACTGTCTGACATTTTCATAAGCCTATTATTGATAAACTCTCCATTGCTGTTCAAAAATTTATTCACCCAATATCTTAATAAGAATGAAAAATACTTGAAGCACTCTTCCTTTTTTTTTCATTTTCATCATTTTAACCCATCTGTAGAAGTTTTAATAATTGTTCATTAAATAGAATAAGAGAGAACACTTTTAAAAAGATATGTTTCATCCAGTCCTTTTTCTTTTTTTGGACATTATGAAATGTACATGCTTCCTGAAACAGTATCCAACCCAACAAATAGAATAAAAATTAATGACATTAATTTGATGAAAACCATAGATATTGTGAAAAAGATTCAGGGTTAAGAGGAATTTTATGAATGCAGACAAACGAGGTACATAATTAGGCTTACACGTGCCTCACACTGCTATCCGGTGCTTCCACTGCCATGTGCTTCACTGCTTTCACTGCCATGTGCTTCCACTGCCATGTGCTTCCACTGCCATGTGCGAGTGTTAGATATCACCACTGGTATCATCACTGTCACATATGTTTCAGCTTCGTCTCCAACAAGCACTTCTCCAAAACTTGTAGCCACAATACTTGCTACACAATTCCTATGTATCACAATACTTGCTACACAATTCCCATGTCCCACAATACTTACTACACAATTCCCATGTACCACAATACTTACTACACAATTCCCATGTCCCACAATACTTACTACACAATTCCCATGTACCACAATACTTACTGCACAATTCCCATGTACCACAATACTTACTACACAATTCCCATGTCCCACAATACTTACTACACAATTCCCATGTCCCACAATACTTACTACACAATTCCCATGTACCACAATACTTACTGCACAATTCACATGTACCACAATACTTACTACACAATCCCCATGTACCACAATACTTACTACACAATTCCCATGTCCCACAATACTTACTGCACAATTCACATGTACCACAATACTTACTGCACAATTCACATGTACCACAAAACTTAATGCACAATTCACATGTACCACAAAACTTACTGCACAATTCACATGTACCACAAAACTTACTGCACAATTCACATGTACCACAATACTTACTGCACAATTCCCATGAAGTCATTTTGTTATCTAGCAGCCCCTCTTAAACCTCTGCATAACTGTCTTCCTCTACTTAATTACAGACATTCTTTCACTACTCTTAAATCACTGCATAACTCTCTTCTTCTATTTCATTCTTCCACTTCTTTATTCTAGACCAGTGTTTCTCAAACTTTTTCCTCAATGAAACACTTCCCACATTCTGAGTATCTAGGAAATACTTTGCTTATTTTTAGAGAGATTAATTCAAGTAGTGGCTTTTTTGTTTCTATATGTTCTGTTTGATACAGATACTGTGTACATGAACTGCCAGTATTATCTACGATCACATCCAAATTTCAGAAGCATGAAACAGTTGAATGAATTAGGTGAGTGAGTGGTTCTTAATACTTTCATTCAAAACTAGTAACATATTTAATAACTCTAATTGCTTCAGATTATGTCATTTAAAAGCTATTCAATGTCTTATCTTCAAGATAAAGGTCAATGATTTTCCAACTCACACAATGCTTTGAATACATTGAATAGAATTTTCCATCATTAAAAAACTACAGCTGACTCATGATAGACAATTACAGGATTGGAGGGTGGGGGGTGTGCATGGTTGGATTATAGAAAACATCTTATTACTAAAAGTTAGTTGTATTTCAAAAAAATTCTATGTATGATTTAATGAAGTATTCTCTTGGGCTTTGAAAGGTATACAATAAATAAGAGACGAAAAAGAAAAATGTATTGCTCTAAAAAAAAAATACAAACTGTATATTTTAAGCTTTCACCTACTTAGCTCCATTTATTCTAAAAATGTTTACATACTAAAATATAAAAAGTACATGAATTTATGTCTTTGCCTCTTGAGAGTACTTAGTGTGTTGGATTAGGAAGAGTCAGGACTATTGGGAGTCAACTGTGCTTATTGATCTGTTTTTTTTTTACCTTTACCATTACCTATCCCTGTTGGACTGTTCGGGCACCAAGTAAGACCCATTGACTGTCTTTCTCCATTCCTCCCTGTCTTTTGTCTTGTTTAGAACCTCTTTCAATGGCAGGCCCTTCCATTCTTTGAGGTTGTCCTCCCATTGCTTTCTCTGTCTGCCTCTTCTTCTTTTTCCTTGTACTGTTTCCTGAAGGAAGATTTGTTTACTTGTTGGTTAATTAAGAAGTGACCTGTTTGTTAAAAGTGCAGGCTATAAGAATAATGTCAAGGATTGTGTGTTTCAGGCAGTCGTCTAGACAAACATTGGTTCCTGGTAGAGGATGTGAAGACTAACCAGGAGAGGATGCTAAGTTGTCTGCCCTACTCCACTAATATGAAGATTCCATTCACAAAGACAACATGTAAAATTCTGAAAGATCTTTTCTCACTTTTACAGGTAACAATCATATGAGAAGAGTTAATCTTAATGTGAAATATTTGCTGTGCCATGTGCACCAGCTTAACTGATTTCAGGGTTATGAATAGACTACATCTGAATGTTAAATATTTGCAATGCAATGTGCACCAGCTTAACTGATGTCAGAGATATGAATAGATTACATCTGGATGTTAAATATTTGCTATGCCATGTGGACCAGCTAAACTGATGTCAGAGTGATGAATAGACTACATCTGAATGTTAAATATTTGCAATGCAAAGTGCACCAGCAAAACTGATGTCAGGTTGATGAATAGACTACATCTTAATGTTAAATATTTACAATGCAATGTGCACCAGCTAAACTGATTCAGGATGATTATTGATAAATGCAGACCTAGGACAGAAATTAATGTCCAGGAAAAGTTGGGCTTTGAAATTTTTCTTTGAAAATGGATCTCGGCTTTATAAAATTTTAATTAACGTGTGCCAGTTTATACAAATATTTGATTATTCTATGAAAATACTGTAAAAATGTTTAATATGGGGAGGGGAGTTTGAATTGATTTTTATGATCAACTTATTGTTTAAAAACTCATTTATTGCATTTTTCTGATATAAATATATATGAATATATATATATATATATATATGAATATATACATATATATATATATATATATATATATATATATTTTTTGGCTGTTTTGTTGATATCAACAAAATTGATACTAGAAGATGGTTATGACTTGAGACGCAAGAAAACTTTTTACAACTGATACATACACCATATGCTAGGACAAATTTGTACAAATGCTCTTTCTTCCCTAGTGCCATTAGAGCATGGAATGGTTTGCCTGAGCTAGCCAGGAAAACCAGTGACTTGTCAGAATTAAAGTCAGTGGTAAATATGCATGACTGAATGCATGACGCGTAGGACGTAATCATCTTCTTTTTTGAAGTAACGTCTGTATTATATAAGATAAGATACACCAAAAGGAAAAGAAAGAATAACTGATAACTTACTATTGGACAAATGTGTGTACAAATTTCAATTCCCAAAGCAGAATATACTGTATGTTTTTAGCAATTGGACTTAATGCTTTAGACTGTTAGGATGGTTACTTTTCCTCTAAGTATTCAAAAAAAAATATCAATTTGAAATTTTTAAAAAGTTTACTACTGTTTGAGGGCACTCGATTTTTAGATATAATTCACTGCATTTTGAAAAAAAAAATTAGGATATGTATTTGTTCTTTATCTTTTCTTTCTTTCATCTGACAGCACCCGTATATATTTCCAGTGTATGACTTTGATTTTGCTGTTGAACAGAACCTTGTGTTTCTAGTTCAGCCTATAGCCACACGAGGCTCTCTCAAGGATTTAATATATCAGGTTAGTGTAATGTTCTCTTAAGGCTAAAATATTTCAAGTTCATAAGTTTGATCATTTATTAGGTTAGCTAGAGGCACTCCCAAGGATGTATTTATCAGGATCTGGATAGTAAAGATTATTATTATATTATGTTATGTTTTTAGTTATTAATTATTATTATTGTGTTATTTTATGTTCTTAGTGCATGCTAACTTCAGCAATTTTGACTCAGTTACTCACATTTAAAGTTTTTTTTAGTTGTGCAGATAATTATTTATTCAACTTATCATTAACATTAGTATCTTCTTGATAATGTAAAATTATTCCTTTGTCGGAGTTTCCCTTTTTGCTAGTTACTTAGTTAAAACTTTCATGCTGTGTGTGTCTCATTGTGTGATTATTTTCTTCAGTGTCGCTACACAGAGAGCTGGTACAATAAATATTGCCAAAAACATAAAGGTCTGTCTGTGGAGACTGTACAGCTTTATGGAAAACAAGTGCTGACTGTAAGTAAGGCTAACTTTATTGGTAGGGTATCATTATTATTATAGCTTTTATATTATTATAGCTTTTTATATATAGCGCTACTTTCATGCTTATAGCATGCTCAGAGCGCTTTGGTCCAATCTCACTTGTGGACCAGTGGGGGGGAGGGGGTATTTAGGATTTGGTTTCCCGTGCTGCCTTTGGGCGCTCAGTAAACACAACTCTGCCCGAGTCGGGTGTCGAACCTCGAGCCCCCTTCTAGGTAGCCAAGCAAGCCAAGCTCAAGCCGCACTTAGCCTCTTGACCACGCTTCCCACACGATGTTGTTTACTACTAGTATAACTACTTGGATATCATTTGTAAATCTTTATTTGTTCTTTGATATATTTGGGATAGCTGTTTGGTTATCTTTATGTTCATTTAATAATAGTATAGCTACTTGGATATATCTGTTTGAGTATCGTAATGTTCATTTAATTATAGTATAGCTGTGTGGACATCATTTGTTCATCTTTATTTTTTTACTTTGTATCCTTTGAACACATACCAAGAGAATTTTGAACCTAATTAGATTTGTATAATTCCCCTAGGGAATGTTATACTTGGAAGAAAAAGGTTTTCCTTCACATGGAAACATCCAAGCTGGCAACATTATGTTGGAGGATGGCGTCTGCAGGTAATCTGACATATTTGTTGTTTTTTTAGTTAAAATTTAATTCAGAATATTTTTATTTTGTTTTAGTGATCTTGAAAGATATTCCATGTTTCTTCTGATCATTTCATAATGTGATCTTATAATCTTGACAAAACAATTTAACTTAAAAGTTACTGTTTTAACATTTCAGAATCGCTGGCTATGAGAACTACTTCCTGGCCCACAGATCTCGTGTTTATACTTTAGTGAAGAAAAAACTGAAAGAAGCAAACAAGAATGCTTTGGACTCTCTTTGTTTTGGTAATAACCAATTTGTTTTGGTATACACTTAATCCAATAATATCTCCTGTGTTTCTCAATAACTATTATTATCTACTGACTATATATTTATCTTTTTCTACTTCTTGTTTTCACTCTACAAGTTCATTTTTTTATAGATACAGAGACAGATTAACTTTACATAATCTGTCATATAGATCAAAAGGGGAATTTCGCTAAAAACTTAGACCTGATAGAAATTATTGCATTTTAGGATTTTTCTTAGCAGAAAGTAAGAAAATCCACCTGATATATTCTCAAACTTATCAAACTACCTATTTAAAAAAAAAAACAACTACCTATTAAAAAAAAAAAACAACTTCTGCAAACTTAGTTAATTAATTACAAGAACTTTAATGATCTAGTCAGCTTTCCTTATTTCAATAATTTACAACATTTTACTCAAATTGATTGATTTTAGGAGAAACAAAGACCATATTGCAGAAATTCAGATAGACAACCAAAACATAGAGCAAGTACAAGAATATAAATATCTAGGCATAACTATCAACAACAACTGAAATGGAGTGAACACTGTCAAAATCTATACACGAAAATTAACCAGCGACTCTTCTATCTCAGAAAGCTAAGAAAATTTAACATAGACAAAACGATAATCAAACTATTCTACACAGCAACCATCAGCAGTGTATTAACTTTGCCATCACCTGCTGGTACGGTAATACTCCACAGGCACAAAGACTCAGAATAAATAGACTAATTAAAAAAGCATCGTATATTACTCAAGCACAGCTACCATCTCTTGAAGAGCTTTTACAAGAAAGATGCATTTCCAAATCACTCACGATTCTTAAAGACAACCTTCACCCATTAAACTACTGTTACATAAGATCTGAACGAAGTGGTCGTCTCCTTTCCATCAAGACTAAAACTGAAAGATTTAAAAACTCCTTTGTCCCACTTTCGATCAGAGTGTTACGAGATCAGCTGTCATTGAGAAGTACATAGAAGTCAAATTCATAAAGCGCCGGTTGTGAATGTGCATGTGTGTTTGTATGTGAATGTTGTTCGAATTTTTCATTAACATTGTTTTTGTATAGTAGTTACGCTGACGTTGTCAAGTTGTAATCAAACTGAATTTCCATTAGATTGGATCAATAAAATTATCTTATCTTATCTTATCAAATCTTTTGCTTGCAACCTCAGGGCACTTATTGTATGAGATGGCATTTGGTCGTGAGCTTCAGTCATCACATCCAGAACCTCAGAACTTGGCCACTCACACATCTCCACACATTATTGAGGTAAGTATTGTTGTAGTAGAAATAATTCTTTTGTTTGTTTAGTCTGTCAGACAGCTCAAAAACATGAGACAAATTTGATATTTCTTTTATAAGATCTTACAAAAACATGTTTTTTTTATATATGTTTGGATTAAGCCAGACATATACATTTGATATTTCTTGTATTAGATCTTACTAGAAACATTTTTATATGTTTGGATTAAGCCTGACACACTCAACATGAAATAGTCTGTCAAATGTACATATTAATGATAATTCCTTTAAAATATATTTCCTAAACTCAGTTTTCTCAGATATATAAGAATTATTTTCATAATTATGCTTCTGTATTCTATGGTCAGCATTTTCTATATTCTATGGCCAGCTTTATTTTTTTCATTTAGAATATTGACTGTAATAATACTGAATCCGCTTAGAAAACCATTGAGTTTGTACGATTACAGTAAATCTATATTTTAAATAAACTACTAGATTAACACTTCAAAATATATATATAGCTCCTTCTATTTCAAAATACAATGGATGCGCCCAGGTAAATCAATGGCTTTAGACAAATTTTGCCACAGTTCATGTATGTAAATTCATCTGTTTTAAGGCTAACTGATAGCGCAGCTTTCTTTTTTTTTCACTTGACTAAGGCTGCTTCATTTCTTTTGCTCTCAGTGAGGTTCATACCAGCAGTCTGTCTCCATGCTGTCCGATCTTGAGCTATTTCTTTTCAATACTTAAATGCTTACAGTTCTTGTGGCTTGCTTGCAGACATCTCTGTATTCTGTGGCCCTTGGGTCTAACTTCTTCTACAAGCTCAGCATGGCATGCAGGTGACATGTCTGAGCCAAGTCTTCTCTGTGTCAAAAGAACAAAGATAATGTACATATTGGTCAATTTCAAAGCATAGTGATTGGAGACACAATCCCTCCAGGAGATACACATTATGCATCACTGGCAGCCCAAGCAAAAGCTATTTAGACTATGCTCTTGATACATTTATGTTAACCAGCTCTGACTACACTAAAGTATAGATACATTTATTTTGACCAGC
>JADKLZ010000687.1:565583-582389 GCA_021533235.1 Biomphalaria straminea
GACTGGATGTGGTTGTGTTAGAGTACAGTAAGAATGACTGGATGTGGCTGTGTGGCTGGACGTCTGGTAAAGTATGCGTGGACTAGGAAGAGCAAGCAGACACACTGTATATTAGAAAGCAGCTGAGGGGGGGGGGAAGACCTTGTTTTTCCGTGCATCGGTCACAAAGCTGACTGGAAAAATTTGTATATCAAGATGTGTAGGCCTATGTGTGTGAGTTTATATAATTATTAAAGCTTAGAGTCCTAATCGATTTTTCTTTACAAATTAAATAATTTCGTACAAGTTGAAGTTATAACAACAGTAGTATAACAGTACCAGGGCCGGCTTTTATTAAGTTTTGTTTTTGTCTATTTTAATTCAACAAAACGAAAGTTATCTTTGATAACTGTAAATAGAAAGCAGCCATCTTGTCAGGAGAGCGTAATCGATTTCAAACCTAGTAAGGCTTAGTGTACTCTAACAATAACATGGGGCACAAGCTAGTTCTTCCCTTTAAAAAAATCGTTTAGAGTTCTGTGCGAGGCTTCACCAATCAAAGGCCCTAATTCAACCTAGATCTAGACTACGGTCGTTAGCATTGTTGTACCGTACTTTCCGAACAAGCTAAGTGCCCCTGAACCAGATAAGTAGGCCTACCCCTGGACAAGCAAAGTTTTTCCCGGTAACGAGATCTAGTTGCTATATAAAATTGTGTATGATTTTTTAATATTCTATTCTATCTCCAGTTGATGGTAGCTGGGGCCCCTGGTATCCGTGGGAACCCTGCTCATCTACCTGTAACCGAGGCACACGGAGTAGGTCCAGGAAATGTAACTACCCCCCTCCTGCCTACGGAGGAGCGCCTTGTGAAGGGGACGGACTAGCTGTCCAAGAATGTAACAGCCGACACTGTCCAGGTAGGAAACTTTCTATTTTAAAAGAGTCACTCGTTGAAGCCGGAATAACTAACAACAAATATTATATTTATGCCTTTCTCTGTCTGTCTGTCTGGGTGGATTTTTGTATACCTTTTTTTTTCTTCCACTCTTTTTTCTCGGATCGAAATGTGCATAATTATTCATTGCCGATGACGAAACACGAATGACTAAAAAAAAAACAACAAATTTTTTAATCAACTAGTGGTAATGAATCAATTTTGTTTTTTATAGGAATATCGGAGTGTGTGGATGAAGATTAAAATATTGAGATATATGGCAGCGACTGAACGGTGCTCTCCCTTAAGTCAATATAAACTTAGTCTAAAAAAAAGTGTTTTTTTTTCTTTAATTTTGCTTGATTGGTCCTTCGTCAACAACACTTATCTCTCTACCGGTAATGGGTACAGCATAATGAGCCATACATTTGACTATAACCTACTATTTACACAAGTGCTACTTCGGATAGTTCGTCTCTCCATGTTATGGTCCCGTTATTTAATTTTAGAATCTTTATAGTGCTTCGTGTTTGTAAAATGTTTTACATGTTTCGGATGTTCCTTGAGAGATAATCAACTTTCTAGTCGGAAACACCCGCAGGACTCTTGGTAGTGGCATGAGCCTGGGACTGTTGACTCAACCAAACGACTTTGCAACTTCTCATGTGACTTTAAAAGGCCAATCCTTGATACACAACTGTGTTTATAGGCTGAGCATACGTAATCACCAGACACTGTAGCACTTTCAGCCTTCTTTCTACTTCTGGTGTGTACGCAATCTGAAATCCAGGACCTTTGCTTTATGCTTGCTCTCCATCTGGATCTATCCAGTGCCTCATTTTCCCAACTGTAGGTGTCAATTTTGAAGAACTTCATGTCGCATTTGTATACATGTCCTAATGTCCTGGCATCCTGCTCTTCACAGTACATCGTCTTTGGTTATTTTATCTTGAAAACCTAATTTTAAAATAACAATACACTGAACTATAACTTACAAATACAACAACACAACCCAATAAATTACTCAGAAAGACACAAAGATAAAGGCACATTTCTTATTCTGTATGCTAAGACAAATAATTTCCTTCTTTCCCTTGTGCCATGCGAGCACGAGACGGGTTGCCTGACTCGGCCATGAAAACCAATGACTTTACGTCTGTAATCAGGCTAACACATAAAAATAAGTAAAGTTCCCCTTTCAGACCTTGTGGTCTATAGGGCGCCTCTTAGACGAACAAATGGATATGCTTTAATCATATTCTCTTAATTAACATGCATGCTTGCTTAGACATCGATATGCTCCAATCATCTTCTCTTAATTAACATGCATGCTTGCATTAACACAAGGATACACGTAGGACGTTGGCTAATAATCTTCTCTTATACAGGAGCGTCTAGCTGTAATTTATAAGATAAGATAATTATGGAATTGAAAGTCCACCCTGTTGACCTCTGTGGCATTTAACGTTTCGGGAAAAATCTTGTGTGGTCAAGGAAGCCAATCCTAGAGAAATACGCATGGTCACGAGTAGTGCATTGAAATCATCAGTGCCTTTTTCTTTTTCGGTTGTGTTTACCACCTGGGACCTGGGATCTATATATATAGCGTTCCTTCTTTATGCCGTTCCTCCCTGAGGCCTCGTCCTGAGCTTGTTTTGTCCCCAAGAACCTAACTTTGCGATATCATAATGGAAGTATTTCTTGCTAGGCTGACATGGTGCATGGAAATTTAGGCACCGGATACTTAGGCACTCTTTAACAGCGACCTTAATTTTAAAAATAATTAAAAAGTTTTAACGTATATTTTATCCTTAGACTATGGTCTATTGGTGAATTTATCAAAAATAGCAACAATAATGATTCTAAATGCCTAATTATCCGGTGCCTAAATTGCTTAAATTCCAGGCGAACATATTACCTGTTACTTATTCCTTAGTCCGTTGGGGCACCAAGCAAGACTTGTAGACCGTCTTTCTCCATTCCTCTCTATCCTTTGCCCTGTTTAAAACCTCTTTCAATGGTAGGCCCGTCCATTCTTTTATGTTGTCTTCCCATCGCCTTCTCTGTCTGCCACTTCTTCATTTTCCTGGTACTGTTCCCTGGAGGAAGGTATTTGCGAGTCCCAAAGATCTTGTTATATGGCCATACATTTTAAGTGTTCGTTTCTTCACAATAGTTAGCAGGTCATCATGGGGTCCGATCGCTGCAGTACCCCTGTTTCTAATCTCTTGGTTTGTGATGCGGTCTTTAAATGTGATGCCTAGGATCCTTCTGTAGCATCTCAATTCAATTGCTAGGATCCTCCTCTCTAGCTATGCAGTCGGCGTCCAAGACTCATGCACAAGCATATAGAAATGTGGCCATGACCAGGGAGCGCATCAGTCTGATTTTGGTGCCGAGGGCTAAGCCTTTGTCTTTCTATATTAACTTAAGTTTAGATTGCTTAGATTCCAGGCGAACATATATCAGTAAAGATTTAATTTAGAAGTCAATGACTTGCCCTACAATAGAGCTCCATCCATTAAATCCTGTCAAATTCGTAAGTACGTGGGTTTCATACTCAGTGATAACATAACACTTATTATATAGGCCTATATATATTCTATGGCCACCGTCAGTCGCGAAGCGACTATGGATCATCTCATTTCCATGAGATGAATGCCTGGGCATAAGCTGTGGTCGGAACGATGTCGCCCACACATCAGTTCCCCCCTCTCCACGCAGCTGATGTATCCAAAGGAACGGCAGTGCCGATACAGTTTGGGGTCAGCAGCGTCGCAGGTTCTGCCAGAGTGTAGCACTGGGTGCTGCAAACTGCCTTAGGGTCGCCAGCTCCTGATTTTTCCTCAGGGTTGACTCCCGAAGCCTTTCCCTTGATTGGGTATAACTGCAAGGCAGCAGAGGTTTGAATTCAGAGTTTTCCTTCTCCTAGGTGGGTAGCCAGCCATGGCTAACGAGCCCCTCCTGCCCGAAGCTTACTGGTTAAGGCGCCAGTTACTCGCCTGTGCCCCTTCTCCTGTTAGTAAGAACAGTTCCGCCGGACTCAATATCTGAGACACACGTGAAGGCCGGGAGTTGGACTGGTTGTCAGAGGCTATTTGAGACGCATGCCATTAGGAAGCATTTTATAGGTAGTGGAGTGCTTACATCCATTACCACTTCCGGCAATGACAACCTTGCGGAACCAAGGTTCCGCCTATATATATATATATCCTCCTTCGTGTTCGATTCGAAGATGAGCACATTTATCATTTCCTATGGACTCGAAGATGGCTGTAAAGTCCAATCCTCACTTTGAAAAGCCGGCCGCATATGTGGCATAGGTGAGTTTTGTCAGTTGCAGATGGGCCTGCTTTTTCTCTCTGCTTTCTGTTGGTTCGGCGTTCTATCGCACTGGCCACTCTTCTTGCTTCAAATCTTGAGACTCCGAGACTCACAGCTTCTCGCCATGCGGAGCGATCTAGAGCTAGTGCTTCCCAGCCATGAATGTCGATACCGCATTCCTTGAGGGAGCTCTTGAGGGTGTCTTTGTAGCGCTTGTATTGGCCGGCTTGGGAGCGCTTTCATGTACGTACATAACTCTCCATACAGAAGTCGCTTGGGAAGGCGATTTTCTGGTATGCGGACTACATGTCCCTCCCATCGTAGTTGGGACCTTTTTACTGTCGCATTGATACTGTGCAAGTTGGACAGCTTTAAAATTTCTGTGTCTGGTATGTGGTCGGACCAACGCACCTTATGGATACTCCTTAACACTTATTAACGCTTTAGTAGATACAAAAGCAATGAGAGAAATTGTATATTAAAGTCGTATTTAACCACTTGTTGAAAATTAGGGCATGTAGTATCATTAAAAGCAATATAAAATTTGTATATAGTTCAGTGGAGCCTTCTTAATTCGATTTTCTTTTCCCACTCTAGTGGACGGAGGTTGGGGCGAGTGGTCAGACTACACGGAATGCAGCAGCTCTTGCGGTACTGGCACATCAAAGAGAACAAGGCATTGCGAAACGCCTGTGCCACTACACGGAGGAAAAGACTGTGTAGGTTCAGACATCATGACCAAAAAATGTGAAATTGTCAAATGTCCAGGTCAGGGGAAGTAATCCAAAGGTGTTGTTTTCTTTAGTGTAATTTTTTTTTTAGCTATTTAATAATATTTTTAAAAAGAATTTTAATTGTAAATTTAAGTCGTATTGATGAAGTATTTTTTTATGATAGTGTCAATCATATGTAATCATACTCTTTTCTTCATAATATTTGTCTAAAATAACATATGTAAGTCAGCACAGACTAGAGTTACTTCTCTTAGTAAATATTTTTTAAGTTAATAGTTTCTTTATTAATAGGTTTTGCACTTCTTTTTTAATAATAAATTAGGTCAGGCCCAATGTATACTTAGATACTTGGTTCTAGCTCATTCATAATAAGTCTTCATTTGGTAGCTGCAACACTGATAGCTTTAAATCCTTTTTAGCTACACTTTGTTCTGAGTTATTGAATAATAGTAGGCCTAATATGGCTTGGTCCAAAGATAATTTTTATCAAGTAATATGTTTTCGAATATTATAGCCTGCTATATATAAAAAAAAGTTGTTCCAACAATGTATCATTATTGAAAATTAATTATTCCTACTCACAAAACTAATTTTCTTTCATCAGAACATTCTTTTTATTCATATCAAATTTTCTAAGTTAAAAAACTCATAAAATTGAATTGGTAATTTTCAAAAAATTTAACATATTAATTTAGGTTTTTGTTTAAATTTTATACTTTGACTTGTACAGTGGATGGAGGATGGTCCCTCTGGAATGCCTGGACCTGGTGTGCAGTGACCTGTGGCAGAGGCATCAGGGAACGCTCAAGAGCTTGTGAGAGTCCCAAGCCACAGCACGGGGGCAGAGACTGCGAAGGTTTAAGAGCAGAACAAGATGAATGTTTTGGCAGTCGACCTTGTCCTAGTCAGTATTTTCTCATGCAAGGCTTAGACTTTGTATTCTCTATACATGGTCAATATTACTTATCTTATCTTATAAAATACAGATGTTATTTCAAAAAAAGATGATAATGTCCTACTAGGTCAATCTAGTCATGCATGTTAAACAATGACTTAAATTCTCCAAAGTCATTTAGTAGGCCTATAAATTATTATTAGGCTTTTATTTTTTAGATTTGTGCCAAAATAAATTCTCCTTTCTCTTGCTCACCAGTAATGATAGTGTGACAGAATTTTACCTTTTTTACTTTTACCTATCCCGTAGTTTGTTGGACAGTTGGGGCACCAAGCAAGACTTGTAGACCGTCTTTCTCCATTCCTCCTCTTTTGCTTTGTTTAGAACCTCTTTCAATGGAAGGCCCCTCCATTCTTTTATGCTGTCCTCCCATCGCATTCACTGTCTGCCTCTTCTTCTTTTTCCTGGTACTGTTCCCTGAAGGAAGGTCTTTATGAGCGTGGTCGAGAGGCTAAGTGCGGCTTGAGCTTGGCTACCTAGAAGGGGGCTCGAGGTTCGACACCCGACTCGGGCAGAGTTGTGTTTACTGAGCGCCCAAAGGCAGCACGGGAAACCAACTCCTAGATACCCCCTCCCCCCCACTGGTCCAGAAATGAGATTGGACCAAAGCGCTCTGAGCATGCTATAAGCATGGAAGTAGCGCTATATAAAAGCTATAATAATAATGAGCACTGAAGATCTTATAATATGGTCATTATACAGGCCACATGAAACCTTCGTTAACCATCTGCCATAGAAACAGATGACCTTTACTACATCTGCCCTATAGATCACAAATTATGCAAGGAGTACTATGCTTTTTTATTAATCCAAACTGCTTACAATCATTGTTAAAGGAAAAATTGAAAGAAGTCTTAAATGACTAAACATATGCATTGGTTATTGTGACATAAATACTCAGCAGTTTATCATGCTCTCATAGTTTTTTCTTGATTAGTTGATGGTGGCTGGAGTGAGTGGTCACCTTATGGCTACTGCAGGGCTGCTAGGTGCAGTGCTGGACATCAGATCAGAACACGTTCCTGCTCCAAGCCTAGCCCAGCCCATGGAGGAAAACCTTGCGTTGGCCAGCAGTATGAGAGGATCTCTTGTTTCAACGACCAGGACTGCCCACGTAAGAACATTTTCAGAAAGATCACTGCATTCATAAATTATTGAATTAATTAAAATTAATCTTATGTGGATAGAAGAAAAAAAAATATTTTCAATTTTCTTACATTATTTATGATCTAGATCTCAATATTTATGTTTTGACATTTTGATGCATGACCTGTTATCAGGCTATATTCAGTCTTGAAAAGGCCCTAAGCTTTTGAGATATGGGGCCCTTTGTAAGTCTAGATTTTATATACCGGGTATCATTTCTATATATTTCTTTTCAACCTCCATACTCACCAATTGTTATAAATCATATGATTAAAGAGAAATTGAAAAAAGGAAAAGAATCTCTTTGATGCAGAGCTATAATATTGCTGCAAATATAACTAGACATTATTGCTGCAAATATAACTAGACATTATTGCTGCAAATATAACTAGACATTATTGCTGCAAATATAACTAGACATAAACTGAAATGTGAAACTTAAGTTATTGAAGCAATAAACATTTTACAAGAATCTAGTGGTTATTGAAAGAAAATGGTGATAATATAATATTGTGTTATCACAGACACAAGGCCAGCAGTTATTTTATATTTGGTTATATTCCTACAGCCTCAGTGAATCCTTTATGTGCCATTGTATGTCTGTGATCGTATTGTATTCTTAGAAGCAGTTTGACAAGACCTTTGTTTTACCAAATATTTAGGTTCTTATCAATTACACTTTCCCTTATGTAATTGTATAAGTGTGTTAATCCAGTCATATGTGTTGAGAGTTAAACTCTAAGTCCTTGGTTTTCCTGGTTGATTCAGGTAACCCATTCCATGCTCTAATGGCACTAGGGAAGAAAGCACTTCTACAAATTAGTCCTAGCTTATGGGATAAGCTTATTGTTTTTATATTTGGGTCTTTCTGCTTATTTTACTATTGCAATTCTTATTAGCTTGCTGAATGTGTATGTGTGTTCGTATGTGAATGTTGTTTGAATTATTCATCAATATTGTTTTTGTACAGTAGTTACGCTGAGGTTGTCAATTGTAATCAAACTGAATTTCCATTAGATTGGATCAGTAAAAATTATCTTATCTGTCTTAAATTTGCATTGCATTAAACTGTCTGAGTGGAAACTAAGTAGACAGCCTATGCTTATCTTTGGGGGAAAAAAACTTTGGTTTGAGGGTTATAATTTTTCAAAATATCTTAAAATTAAATTTGGTCTATTTTGAACACATTAGGGGATGTGCAGGAACAAACTACAAAGTCGCACTTTGTCTTCTGTAGAAATCATTAGCAGGGCTGCTAGAATTAGTTTGTGAACATATACCTATGTATAAAACATTTATACAATTTATTGATACATCTGTATCTAACTAGATCCAGTATTCTAGCCTATGTTTCCGTGTTATATCATTAACCTAGAATTTTCTATACTCTGAGTACATTAATTCATGTATGTAACCAGATTTTGGTTTGAGTAGGAGATCTACAGACTTTAGACATAATTTTAATTAATTATTCAACTTGATAACAGTTATACAAGTACTGTTAAAACTAATATTTAACCTACACTTGTATAATACTATCAACTGGTTACAGGCAATGGCAGCTGGTGTGAATGGAGTGAATGGAATAGCTGCTCAACAACATGCCAGCACAATAGTCTACAAGGTAGACACAGGCTGTGCGCGTGTCCTGCGCCTAAAAATGGTGGACTCAACTGTCAAGGTAATGGCTCTTGCTTGTTCAGATATCACCTTCAACTGTCTTTTAGACCATTGGGGCACCACATGGGATCTGTTGACCATTCCTCTCTGCTGTTGCCAGGATTGGAGTATTTGACAGGCCTATCCATTTCTTAATATTTCTTTCCCATTATGTGTCTGCCTCTCAGTTTCCTTGCAGAAAGATCTCTACGAGCCATGAGGCTCTTGTGATAGGGCTGTAGTCTAGGCATGAATTATTTGACACTGGCTAGAAGGTCTTTGTGGGATCTAATTGCTGTTGGTTTCAAATGTTCTCATTTGTGATGCACTCTTTGTAGATAATACCTAAAGTCTTTCTGAAGCCTACATTTGACATGTAACACTGATCACATCTAGACAGCAATCTTATGGAATCCTATACACCAAGACATGTGCTCCTTGCAGGCCGGTCTTAGGCCACTGCAACCTATGCGGTCGCAGTGGGCGTCGCGCTTTCATAGGCCCTGTGCTAATTCATGGTGTAATTATTAAATTGCAAAATATATACAAAAAGTTCCTGGAAATCTCCTGAATTTATTAAAATCTCCTGAAAACTCTTTAAAATCTCCATAAAAATAGACAAATTGTCATTATGGAAAACGCCATCCTAAGCGCGATGAAAGAAAAAATGCATTGTCAGCTTTCATGTAATAAAATTTAATAATCTGGCAAATTTTTACCTTAATCAGAAGTTCCAATATTTTATTTACTTTTGTAGTCACTGGCATTAAAATATGTCATTGGTTACAAGGTTTGTAAATTACAGATTGCAATTTTTTACTTAGTAAAGAATGAATAAAATTCAAAGTCGAATTTTTTTCTTATACAAAATCTTAAATTTTCTCTTATCCTTATTCCCACACAAACCAGGCCCCGCAATTGCTAAGACTGGCCTTGGCTCCTTGGTCACGGCCACATTCTCATATGCTTGCAAATGCCAGTCACTTAGAGGAGGATCCAAGAAATGGAATTGAGTTGCTATAGAAGGATCCTAGGTATCACATACAAAGACAACAAGACAAATGGAGAGATTAGAAACAGCATCACAATGGCAATGGGGTACCACAATCACCTGCTAACCACTGTCAAAGTCTTTACAGCCATATCACAAGGTCCTCATGGATCGCAAGACCTTCCTTCAGGGAGCAGTACCAGGAAAAAGAAGAGAAAGAATGAGAAGACAACATAAAAGAATGGACACTCCTGTCAATGAAGGAGATTCTATCCTAGGTAGAAGATGAGAGAAATGGAGAAAGATGGTTGACAGCTAATGTGCGGTGCCTCTACTCATCATCTGACTAAGGGATAGGTGAAGTTAAGCTGGTGAATCCTGCATCACATTCAGACAATGATAATCCCTGCTGTCCAATAAAACCATGACTATCAATGTATTTTTTTTTTATCTTTCTTCAGAATCATGATACTTTTAATGTAACAAGAAATATATATGAATATTAAGTATCCCATTTAAAAATTCAGCCACCACTGCTACAACAATTGTATTTGTTAGACTTTGACTGGTGTATGTACTAAGTTGGCTACAACTTTTCTTTGTCTTTCAGGAGACAGTCTGGAAGTAAGACGCTGTGAGAAGGTTCCTATCTGTAGCATTCCAGGCAAGTATATAACTTTCAAGTTGAATAAAATGTAATGCCTTTCTTTGTCGTCATGCAAATAATTGTGTGGTAATCATCTCCTCAGAGCCAACATTGGCACCAGAAATACTGGATGAGACATATGACGAGGTAAGTAGGACACTTCTTGATTGTAAAAGTGTAATTTGTTTTAAACATTAACTAAAGGCAACATAGTGATCTCATTTGTTAGACAATGTCTAATGATTTGCTTCATGTTCTATCACTAGGAAAATGAGATAGTTTACGACAAGGATACGCAGGAACCTCCCGAAGTGAAAGTAGGGGAAACAATTCAGACAAGTACAGAGAAAGTCTCAGCAGAAGCGGAAACAGGATAATGGCAAGAGATTTGATTAGAGTGCATATTTAAACCATCTTAGAAATTGTACATACTTAAAAGCCTGACAAAGTGATCTATCTAGTACATTACTGTAGCCTGTACTCATGTAGAAACACAAGAACATTGACCATGTCTACAGGAAACCTAAGACACAGGCAGAGAAAATTGTGTATAAATTGTATACTATCAATTGTATACTAGTCTAACTGTATTTTACAATGACACTACTGGTATCTCTGTAAACTACAATGGTATATATTTTGTAAAGTTACTGATCAGTGATACATGTATGCAAGTAATCAACAACTGTAACAGTCCATTATCTTTTTTGTACAATAAACTACTAAAACTATTTGTCATTTGTTTCAAATCAATTTATTGATACAGTTAAATACCAACAAAGTTTCATTAGGTCAGAAAGAGATATGGAATGGTGACAAATGATCAAGTGCACAATGTGATTGAAAAAAACAAACAAACATTGATGTTTGATCCTAAGGTCCATAAATGTTAGGAATAAAAAAAAAAAAAACTGTCAAGAACTAATGTAGAACAAGAAACAGAACACTACTGGTGTAGTGGAAATAAACATTTTTATACCAGTGTATAAAATAAATATTAATTACAAGTATATACACATACTTTCCAGCTTCTGACTCTGGAAGTGTTATCTTGAAGTTAACAATAAATTCTTGAAAATCTCATTGTTGACATAGGTTACCTACTAAGTTTATCTTCTGCAGATGTGGTCCAGTGAGATGTTTGTAGCAAAATAAAACCCTCTTTCAACATCACTTATTAGAAAAATTGTTATACTGTCAAGCAAAAACGTTTTGTTCCCTTATGTAAAGATACAATGACACAGTCGGGAGTCAACTGGTCAGTGCTTTGTACTTTCTAGTGGGATTCTTCAGCACTACAGTTGGCTGTCAAGACCTTGTCATTTTGTTTTACAGGTTCAAGTGGAATCCTTCTTGTAGATTTGTGTAACTGCCGTACAAGTGAATCTGGCTGCTGAAGCCTTGGATCTCTTGATGTATCAGTCACGCAGTCCACCTCTGAATCAATGTCTGGGTTGGATGTGTACACTGAAGATCAAAACAAAGACAGCTCTTTAAAGAAATGGTCATGTAGAAAAAACAACAAATCAATTTGATAAATTATTAAGTATTTCGATCACAGCAGGTAGCCGAAATTTGATTAGTACAATTTGTTGAGATAAAAGTCTGTAGTCAAATATTGGAAAACCTTCACTCTCTGACAGCTGAGCATAAAACCCAAGACTTGTTGGATTAAACACATCTACACAATCTATTGTCATATTCTTGATTAAACAAGATGCAATCTAAAACACATTTCTCTCTGCTTTGAACTAAATGTTTATATCTAATTGCCACCCATTCATTGACAAACTATTTTCCTTTTTTCACAACTATAAATGACATACACTTCTACATTTCATGACACTGCTTCTAATGCAATAAAAAATAAACATCTTCCGACTATGTTTATTTAAAGTAAAAATTCAAATTCTGTATTTCCAATGGTCTTCTGATAAATACAAGAGCAACATGAAGCTCTTCAGAATCAATACTAACACTTAGGAGACAGAAGCACAAGATAAATACACATGGATCTGGGGTTCTGGGTTGCTAATGGTTTATTCACCAGAGGATAAAAGGATAAAAACACAGTAGTGTCTGGTGATTACAGTGTGTACCAAGGATTGGTCTCTTTAGTCACATGCAAAGGGAAAAGATTGTCTTTATAAACTTCATCTGCTTTCTTTACACAAGTATCACGCCTAACTACTTTTTTTTTTAAATGATAGTCTGTAATTCCTTTGATGAAAGAGGTAAAATCAATGAATCAGTCCAAACTTTGCACCAAGAATCTTACCATTAGTCCTGCCTTCAAATGTTATTTTGTGTAAAGACCATTTTCTCAACTGTACTATTTCAGCAATCTTAGAACTCAAGCCAGGAGGATGACCTCCAATAGGATGATCATGACCTGATGGGAGACAGAATTGAAAATGATACAAAAACTAAAAATGTTAAAAATACAAAAATGGGTGCACTCTGCACTAACAGCCTTAAAGTCCAATAAATAAAATCTATGGCAAAGGTATTGGATGTAATACAAAAAATTTACATATAATCTAAAATCTATGTACAGTTCAGATGAATGCTTGAACACAAAAGTATAACTACAAATCCAGTAAGACTATGTCTCTAACACTTAGTCTATGTAGTAAGATTAACCCTATGAGTGAGCTATGGGCTCACAATAAAGTTTAATACTATGAACAATAAAATAGCTGTTATGTAAGACAATAAGAGACAGTAAGATTAATCCATAAGATCAAGTAACTTACAGAGTCTGCAATTTCTATGAATAAGATTTTGTTGGATTTGAATTTAGCTAAATATAATACCACCAGATAAAAACAAACAAAAAATGGCTATTCAAGTTTAAGTTTTGAAAACATTCCTTGAGATATAGATTCTAGAACTAGACCAATCAATGTAGATGGTTTGTGTTTACAATTAAACTTGGCCAATTAATGAAGATAACTTGTGTTCAAAATTAAACTAGACCAATCAATCAATGTAGATGGCTTGTTTTTACTATGCATTATTCTAATGATAAATTTCTCAGCTGAAAAAAAAAATCATTATGAACAAAATCAAGCCAAATGGAGGGTTTGAATAAAATGTAGAAACCAAATCAAAGAGTTCATTGAGATAAGAATGAAAACTATCAAAGAGCTTATGGACCCCATTCACCAATCGTAAACAAACAACATGATTCTTTATCTCTTCTATACAAAGTATTTCATCCATCGTGGTTGTCACGTGATACATATTTTTCACTGTTTTATCAATATTATGACGTGGCTAAATGTGTTTATTTACAATTGCTGAATGAGGTCCATTGAGATAAGAATGAATACTATCAGAGAACTAATTGAGATAAGAATGAATACTATCAGAGAACTAATTGAGATAAGAATGAATACTATCATCGAGCTAATTGAGATAAGAATGAATACTATCATAGAGCTAATTGAGATAAGAATGAATACTATCAGAGAACTAATTGAGATAAGAATGAATACTATCATCGAGCTAATTGAGATAAGAATGAATACTATCAGAGAACTAATTGAGTCAAGACTATTAGAGAACTAATTGAGATAAGAATGAATACTATCAGAGAACTAATTGAGATAAGAGTCAAGACTATCAGATAATTAATTGAGATAAGAATGAATACTATCAGAGAGCTAATTGAGATGAGAATGATAACTGTTAGAAAGCTAATTGAGACAAGAATCAAGACAGTCAGTTATTAGTGCTGGAATAAATAACAGAGGAAATAGGAGAAAAAGAAAACAGCCAAGATAAGCAAAAATGAAAGTCCATCAGAAGGCAAGTTAAAAGGACAAAATAAGGTGCTGGTAATAAGTTCACTAATGAAGGAAAGAGATTCAACTAATACTTACTGCTAGGCAGTACTTGCTTTTGTTTCTCTAACACCTTAGTTTTGACCACCGTAAGCAAGTTGCTCAGATGTGTATTTTCCTCAGTGTTTAATTCTCTCTGTTTCTTAGTGAGCAGAAAGTCAGTTAATCTCATTTTATTCTTGGCGTTGCAAAGCGTCACTGCATCATTTGGTTGGCCAAGTCTCTCCAGTAATTGATTTGATGAGATTTCCCTGTCTTGGACTATGTGCGATGTTATTTCTGACAGCTTGCCAGATTGTGTACCAGAAGTATTTAAATCAGAGTCCAGGCTCTGACCAGAAACTGTATGTGGTTTTGCATTGTTGAGTTGCTGTGCATGCTCAGAACCTGAGATCAGTCTAGAAGCCGTAATTAAATATTTCTGTAGTATCTCAAGAGTAGAATTGGAACTTTCTGTTTCCTCTACGTGAGGTGGGGGCTCCTGTTCAGCTCGAGTCTGGGAGAAACTGCCATGATTATCTGGTTCAAGATGAACTGTTTTGTCAGAGTTGGAAGCACAAGTGTTACTTAAGCAGACTTTAGGTGAACTCAGTGTGTGGTGTTCAGTGCTAGGACTACAGAGGTTAGAACAAAGCTGGTGACAGCTCTTCAGACATTTGCTAGTTGGGCTCACAACTTCATAGATTCTTGTTATGGGTTGTTCTATTTGCTGTGGCTGCTGCTCTGTCAATAATGATGGTTGTGGAGGTAAAGGCTCTTCAAGGAATGGTGGATATTGTGGGAATGAAGACTGATCTGGGTACATAGGATGTGGTTGGATTAAAGGTGGTTGTTCTGGGTACATTGTATGTGGCTGTATTAAATGTGGTTGTTCTGGGTACATTGTATGTGGCTGTATTAAATGTGGTTGTTCTGGATACATTGTATGTGGCTGTATTAAATGTGGTTGTTCTGGGTACATAGGAAGTGGTTGGATCAAAGGTGGCTGTTCTGGGTACATTGGAGGTTGTTCTGGGTACATAGGATGTGGTTGCATTAAAGGTGGTTGTTCTGGGTACAATGAATATTTTTGGATTAAAGACTGCCTTAGGAACAATGGTGGTTCTGGAAATGAAGGATGTAACATAAGTGGTGGAAGTGAAGGTTGGTTTAGCAATGATGAATGTGGTGAAAATGAAGGACAACTTGGCAATGATGAATGCGGTGACACTGAAGGATGATTTGGCAATGATGAATGCGGTGACACTGAAGGATGATTTGGCAATGATGAATGCGGTGACACTGAAGGATGATTTGGCAATGATGAATGTGGTGACACTGAAGGATGATTTGGCAATGATGAATGTGGTGAAAATGAAGTCTGCTCTGGCAAAACTGGGTGATCAAGATATATTTGTGCTCTGCATGGTGACTGTTTTGTACACAATGGCATTTTTGGACAGGACTGATAATCTATGTGTGATGGATGCTCTACACAGACTGGATTCTCTAAAGAGGATGGCATCTCTAGACAAAACGGTCGGGTAGGCTTGGTAAGTTTCAAATCTCTCTTTTCTGAGCGGTTTGGAGATAATTTTAAATCTTTGAGGGATTTAATAACTTGCATGAACTCTGAACTTTTCTCAAGATTGCATTTTGCTACCTTCATCATTTGTTGTCTTTTTCTTTTTGAAATGAAGGCAGGACTATTCTGTTTGTTTTGGGTGGACTGCTGAACAGAACAAGGGTCTCTGTAAGCCATGTGCGGAAACAAGTTTGGCACTATTGTCCTGGGCTCATTCGAGGACAGGCCCCTGAAGCTGGGGAGACTGTACAAAGTGTTGAAATGTCTGCAGCTAATGTTGAAATGCGAGGCTGCATTTACAGACGTTTTCAAGTCACTGTCACTTTTTGTCTCACATTCATGACGTGGTCTGAATGACTTGACCTGACTCGCCAGGCCAGTGTCACTCACACTAGCCCTTGAAACAAGATCACTGTGGGAACTTGTCTTATCTGAAAGGCACGTCTCACTCTGAGTGTCAGCTAGTTTAGCATGGGAACTGGTATTAGCAGACCTGACATATATAATGCGACAGTGGGTGTCGCAGTTATCTTCATCAAGACTCATGTCACTGCCACTGTTGAAGGGAAGGATCTCACTATACTTCTGGCCTTGGGCAGCACTCTCACATTCATGAACACCAGGAGGTATCTTCTCTAATTGTCCAGGCTGTTGACTGGTGGACTGTGAGAGACAGTTAACAATAGATTAATACTTTTATGTTTCTTATGTAATTCTTGTTGTCTAAAGTGCTTCGTCATAAAAATATGTTTTAATATTCTAAGCAATTCTTAAGCTCTGTATTGCATTTAATAAATGAAGCAATGAATTTACTTAATAATGCTCCTAACATGTTCTATGTTTTATGGTGAAGCACTGTTCAAAATGAGAGATTTTTATAAAGTTTACTAAGAATAGCATCAATATTTTAAAATCTTTTTTTTAACCAAGCAAAACAGATAAGCAAATGTTTTGTTCTATTTTGTGATTTGAACACAAATATGTGTACCCATACAGAGACATTGAACAGAAATATGTGTACCC
>JADKLZ010000687.1:595758-608540 GCA_021533235.1 Biomphalaria straminea
TTTTTGTGACCTACTTTTCTTTCCTTCCTTTTTCTTACTTGAGCTAATAGATGTGTCATCAGTTGAGCCATCACTTGATGACTGATGCTTTTGTGACCTACTTTTCTTTTCTTCATCAGTTGAGTCATCACTTGATGACTGATGTTTTTTTGACCTACTTTTCTTTTTTTCATCAGTTGAGTCAGCGCTTGATGAATGATGTTGTTGTGACCTACTTTTCTTTCCTTCCTTTTTCTTACTTGAGCTAATAGATGTGTCATTAGTTGAGTCATCACTTGATGACTGATGTTTTTGAGACCTTTTATTTTTATTATTCTTATGAGCCACGTGGCTAGAGACATCACTAGTTGAGTCATCACTATCATCACTACAATGTTTATCACCTTTCTCAAACGTTGGATCACTAGACTTCATATTAGCAGACTCATCACAAACCTTGTGATGTTTTCGATGGCTGTACTTCTTTTGTCTATATTTGACTGGTAAATTCGACTCACTAGAGAGATTATTAGCAGAGTCATTGGGAGAATAGATTTGTTTGACATCTAACTTGCAGCTCCTCATTTTATCACAAGTTGATGAGCTGCTTGATAAACTTGCTGAAGAATCAGGGTCAAGGTCTAAACTCTTTATGGACATTATTTCTGTCTCTATATCTTCTTGACTGTAGAGTTCTTTCACTATATTCTCTTCACTGTAAGATTCTTTCACTTTATCTTCAGTCGATGAGTCAGAATAAGGGCAGTATGTATTCGCAGATCTTTGTTTACTTGTAAATTTTGGTTCAGATAAGTCATTCTGGCTGGAGTCAGTTGAAATGTAATTAACCAGCCTGTTATTTTCCTGTTTCTCAGTCTTCCTAGAAGTAGAGCAACCTTTCTCTCCAAACTCTGAATCACTGGACCATGCATTTGGACTACAATCACCATCAGGAAAAAACATCTTCCTCACAATACCATGAACACAGGCACTTTTTGTTTCTTTCAAGCCATGTTTATCATCTGTATTGGCTATGTATATATTGGACAAATCACTGATGACGTCCGAGTCTAATGAATCCTCCCCAGAAAGTTCGGGGCCAACTTGGCTCAGAACCTGGCCAGAATCAATGTCTTCTTGTAAACATAGCTCTTCTTCAAGAACGCATGTTTGACTGGAACTAAGCTCTACTTTGAAAATCTCCCCTATTGAAAAGTTTCGCTCCACATCTTTTTGGCCTACGAACTTTGTGTCCATAGATTGCGTCTCAAGACTTGCATCTTCATGGCCGCAGTTGTGACTCTGTTTATCATCTTCTTTACCAGGCGAGTTACTAACTGTGTCATTGGTTACGCCAATGGGGGAATGTTTTAATGACCTGCCGCCTATTTCATCCTTTTTCCGACAAGCTGACTCACTAGAGTTGTTATCACTTGAGACATCACAAACAGGATGATGTTTTAAATGCCTGTAGAGCTTCTTTCTATATTTGATTGCTGAGGCTAAATCCCTGGATATAAACTTGGATGAGTCTTTGTTGGAGAAGAAGTTTTGTGTCTCGTGTGATTGGCAGCTCCTTGTTCCATCACACATTGATGAGTCCCTCAAAGTTGAACAGTCAGGGTTATCAATGAAATTCACTTCAGACATTGTAGTTTGCACATGACTTATTTGATTGTTTCTCTCTCTCTCCTCTTCATTGGATGATTCAGAATAAGGACAAAATAGATCAGAATCTTGTTGACTTCTATTCCTTGGCTTCAATAAGTCACTTTTACTGGAATCAGTTGATAAATAATCAACAATTGGTGAATTGGTGTTTTTTTTCTGGTCATTATAGTCATCTGTGATCTCTTTCTTTTCATTTTCACTGGACCATCCATCTGGATTCTCCAAAGTAGACTTGATTGAACCAGCCTGGCCTTCTTCCAAACATAGCATAGTAGTGGTATTCTTGGAACAAAGCATAAGAGTGGCATTCTGGGAGTTCTCAGCCTCCAATGCTAGACCAATGCCAATTGTTGCGATACTTTCATTTGAGCATGCATTACTCACCTGTGTTGTGTCGTCAGCAAAGAAACTAATGTCACTGACAGATCTTATGACATTATCTGAGCTAATCTCCACATTGGCAAGTGGGTGTTCACCTTTAACACATATTGAGCTGGAAATGGTGTCAACAGGTTTGTGGCAGTTCAATATATCAGGTGCTAAGTCCAAGTCCATCAACTTACCGCTTTCTAACTTTGGCAATGTCTGAGGTTCAAGACCTTGTCTAGAAAGAAAAGAGAAAATTACCTTGCTACTGCATGCAGGGACTTCATCACACATCTTCTGAGAATCTTGTACATCTCCAGCACTATTTGTAAGTCCACAGCTTTCCTCAGTTTTGTCTTGTAAGCCCCTCACAGGACTGCTATTCTGTTCAGACCTTTCTGTTACTTTCCTCTCCTGGATGACTTCATTTACATTTCCATGATTCAACTCACTGGACTGCATGGCCTTGACTTTCAGCCTTCCTTGTTCTGTCATGTCAGCCATACTCTTGGCACTACATTTAGAAGAGTAGTTTTTTGAGCCAATATTTAAACTAGACCAATTGGTGGGGCCATCAGAGTTATTTAATGGACAGTTTCCAGAAAGATGTGTGACCATTTGGCCTTGATTTTGACCAATATTGGTGTCACAATGATTTGCTTTACATGCCATTTCTTCAAGAATTCTTGGTTGAAAGGAACAAGGCTTTTCCTTGCTAATCTCCCCTTCAAAAGAATCCTGCTCCACTTGTTGATCTCCATTATCTTTTATCAGGAATTCCATGCTCTGAGTAATATCTTGACTGTCCCTTAGGCTGGTCAGAGAACTCTCTGATGGTTTGTCAACTTTTCCATCAAAATTTGGAAGATCATTCTCTGTCTTTGCAAGATCATCTACAGCTGAAGTTGTTCTTTGCAAGTCTAATGGAATGAAATTGTTCTTTAAATTAATAGGGTCATCTTTCTCTTCTTTGTCCAGACTTACAGTTGCTTCCTCTAGATGTACTGCAGAGGAGACTTCCTCTGTGTAAGTCCTTTCAAATACTACTTCAGATTCATTATTTTTTACTTGGGCTTCAAGGCCCACTGTCTCACATTTAGTGCTGGGTTCCACCTCAATTTCTGGAGATTCCAGTTTCTCTTTATTTTTAAATATGTCATGTTCTGGTCTCTCTGCTGTACTGATCATCTCATCAGGATGTTCTCTCATTATATGTGTGTTCAGGTGGTTTTCAGAGACAATACTATTATTTGTAGTCTTATATTCTTGTTTTTCAGGGGTGTCTAATGTCTGTATGATTTTATTTTCAGAAGAAATTATTGTCCTTATGATCTGTTGTTTTTCAGAGACAATATAATGTGGTGTGCTGTCAAATTTGTCTTTTTTAAAGTTACCATCAAAGATAGTTTTCTTGTCTGGGACAGAGTAATTATGTAACTGTTGCCCTGAACAGTCTTGTATTTGGTTTGTCTTTAATGCCTGACAGTATGATGATGCTTGATTGGAAGAGGTAAGCAAATAAGAAGAGGAAGTTTGCTCATGGGAAGATGACATTGGTAGATGGGGCCCTCTAGAATCTAGTTTAATAGCCCCTGTTCTATCATCTTTGGATTTCTGGGGCTTCTCTTCAATACACTTAGCACTGACCCCATTCTTTTTTTTCTTTGGTATTTTCCAGTTAGACCACATGACATGTGCTGGCTTCTTAGTACAATGCTCTTCACTCAAAGCTTCATCTGCTTTCCTCTTAACTTCTTTACCTGTCACTTTTTGACTGCCACTCCCTGACACAGACTCAGCCATTGTAGCAGTTTGATCTAACAATAGAGAACTTTGGCTTTGCATAGATAGCTTCTTGGCATCAGAGCTAAATGAGATGGTTGCTTTCTCTGAGGATGGAAGAGGATGTTCCTTTATGTGTGGGTCGGTGTTGATTTTATGTACATCATCATTGCCTTCTGTCTCGAGCCAATCAGTTAAAGTTTTGTTGGGCTGTGGATCAGGACAGAATGTGCCTGGCTTGTCTGTCAAGTTTTTTTCATGGTCCATCTTTCTCTTCTTTGCTTTTTTGGTCACATCCTGTGGCTGGCCATTTAATTTGTCTACCTGAATGTTGACTTCAAATGGCTTTTTGTTAGCTTCAGGTGCTAGCTCATTGATCACATCTATTTGTTTCTTAAGATCAGGTTCTAGCATGTCCACTGTAGCTTCACTGCTGATGCTCAAAGGTGCCTCGTTTTTTATAAGTATTACATTATGGTCTTCAGATAAGTGATGCCTGACTTCAAATTCCTGTTTAGTTTCAGATAATTTATTGTCTTCAGGAAGCTGATCATAAACTTCAAGTACTAATTCATTGTTTCCAGATGATTGATTGTTAACTTCAAGTGCTACTTTATTGACTTCATGTTTTTGATCATTATCTTCAAGTGCCAAATTAATGTCTTTAAGTAAATCGTTGTTGACTTCAAGTGCTATTTTACTGTCTTCAGTTATCCTATTATTGATTTCAAGTGCCAGTTCATTGTCTCCAGATAGCTGATTGTTGACCTCAAGTGCTACTTTTTGATCTTCAGGTAACTGATTAATGACTTCATCTGCCAGTTTATCATCTGCTGGTACCTGATGGTTGTCTTCAAGTGCCAGATTCTTGTTTTCAGATAGCTGCTTGCTGACCTCAAAAGCTGTTTTATTGTCAGTAAGTTCTAGATTGTTGACTTGATGGGCCAAATAACTGTCTTCAGAAAGTTGACTGTTCACTTCAGGTTTGTTGTCTCCATGCAAATGAACTGCTAATTGATTGTCTTTAGGTAACTGCTTGATGACTTCAAGTGCTTGTTTATTGTCTTTAGTTGACTTTAGATTTGTGTTTTCGTTGTGCCAAGCAGCACTGCGAGTTTCAAGCTGAGATACAATTTCATCAAGCAGTGAGCTAATAACTTTGTTCTTAGTTGTCGAGGAATTACTTCTGTCTGTCTTGCATGACTTCAGTTCTTTGGCAGATGAATGCTCTTTGGAGGGTTTGTGTTTTTTTTCAGATGCAATATTTTTTGAAGGCCTAAGCTCAGAAGAGGATATGTGCTCTTTGTTTTTGTGTTGTGTGGTGGACATTTGTTCACTGACTTTAAATGGTTTGTGAATAGATCCCTTTTCTTCAGTTGTACTTTGTTCTTTGATTGATAGTAAATCTTTATTGCATGCAATGCTACTGGAAGCAATATGTTCTTGAGAAGAAAAGTTATCTTTACCCGATGAATGTTCTTTACCTGATAAATGTTCTTTGCCAGATGTATGTTCTTTAACCTGTGTATGTTCTTTGCTTGATGTCTGTTTTTTACTTGATGCATGTTCTCTGCCAGATGTATGTTCTTTGACTGATGTATGTTCTCTGCCTGATGTATGTTCTTTGACTGATGTATGCTTTTTAGAAGAGTTGTGTTCAATGTTGGATAAACATTCTTTGGCTGATGTATGTTCTTTAGAAGACATCTGTTTTTTAGAAGGCAAATGTTCTTTGGTTAATTTGTGTTCTGTGTGTTTGTGATATTGAGCTAATTGTTTTTCATCAGATGTTTGCTCTTGTTTAAATGTTATATCTGGGACAGATGTCTGCTCCATTGTAATGACATGTTCTTTTGATATATGTTCATCATTAAGGATATGTTCTTGAACAGAGGTTTGCTTTTTGACTGATTTATGCTCTTTAGAGGATTTATGGTCTTTAGATGATGAAGTTTCTTTTGAGGCAACATTTTCTCTGGTTGACTTTTGCATCTTGTCTGTTTTATGTTCTTTAGAGGATTTGTGTTCTTTGTTGGATGTAGTGTGATTTTTTGAGAGTTTGTTTTCTTTGAATGATGTCAGATCTATTAAGGATTTAAGTTCATTAGCTGACACATCCCCTTTTGAAGATTTGTGTTCTTTGTTTAATATGGTGTCATTTTCTAATGATTTTTTGTCTTTGGCTGACGTTTGATTGGTTAATGATTTTGGTTCATTAACTGACATGTCCCCTTTTGAGGATATGTGTTCTTTGTTTGATGTGCTGTGATGTTTTGAGGGTTTGTGTTCTTTGTTTGATGTGGTGTGATGTTTTGAGGATTTGTGTTCTTTGTTTGATGTGGTGTGATTTTTTACGGATTTCTGTTCTTGATTTGATGAAGTGTCATTTTTAGTGGATTCAAGTTCTTTGGCTTTCTGATCAGGTAACGATTTGGGTTCATTAGCTGACAGATCCCCTTTTGAGGATGTGTGTTCTTTAATTGATGTGTGGTGTTTTGAGGTTTTGTTTTCTTTGGCAGATGTTTGATCTATTAAGGATTTGGGCTCTTTAGCTGAAGCTTTTGAACTATTTTGTTCTTGGTGTGATGTGGTGTGATTTTCTGAGGATTTAATTTCTTTTACAGATATTTGATCTTTTAGGATTTTGGGTTCATTGGCTGACAGTTCAACTTTTGTAGATTTCTGTTGTTTGTTTGATATGGTGTCATTTTTTGAGGACTTGCTTTCTGTGACTGATGTTTGATCTATTAAGGATTTGTGTTCATTAGCTGACAGATCCCCTTTTGAGGATTTGTGTTCTTTGATTGATGTTGTGTGATGTTTTGAGGATTTGTGTTCTTTGATTGATGTTGTGTGATGTTTTGAGGATTTGATTTTGTTGACTTTTTTATCAGTTAAGGATTTAAGTTCAATAACTGAAAGATTCACTTTTGAAGATTTGTGTTCTTTGTTTAATGTAGTGTGCTGTTTTGAAGAGCTGTGTTCTTTGTTTGATGTGGTGTCATTTTTTGAGGAACTGCTTACTTGGGCTGTTGGATCAGTTAAGGATTTGGGTTCATTAGTTGATAGATCCCCTTTTAAGGATTTGTGTTCTTTGTTTGATGTGGAGTGATGTTTTAATGATTTGTGTTCTTTGTTTGATGTGGTATGATGTTTTAATGATTTATGTTCTTTGTTTGGGGTGTTGTGAGGTTTTGAAGATTTTTGTTCTTTGTGTGATGTGGTGTCATTTTTTGAGGATTTGCTATCTTTGGCTGTTTGATCTGATTTGAGTTCATTAGTTAATAGATCACCTTTTGAAGATTTGTGTTCTTTGCGTGATGTGGTGTCATTTTTTGAGGATTTAATTTCTTCTGCTTTTTGTTTGGTTTTGGATTTGGGTTCATTAGTTGATAGGTCGCCTTTCAAGGATTTGACCTCTTGTTTTGATTTGTGATCTTTTGTGCATTTGTTTACATTTGTTGATGTTTGATGTTTTGATGCTTTGTGTTCTTTTGATGATGTTTTTTCTCTGGCTTTAGAGAGTTGTTTCGAAGATAAAGAAGAAGATGTACCAGTTGGTGGAATGTTGAGTGCATCATTAGTACTACACATTGGGGATGTTAAAACAGTGTCATTGGTACTTTCATTTCTTTCTTTCATTTCATTAATACCTTGAACTGACGCTCGGCAATCCAAAGGTTCACAGATTATTTTAGATGGAATGTTGTGTCTGTTTGATGGGCAAGAACTATTAATTGATACCTCAGACTGAGCTTTAATTCCCACATTTGCATCAACAATCCCTTCATTAGTTTTATTACCATTCGACATGTCCTCAGAAGTAACAACATCTCTGATTGGCTCTGAAAGGGCCTGTTGTTTTGATGGCTGCTGCTCTGAAAGGGTCTGTTGCTTTGATGCCTGCTTCTTGGACTTAGCCAACATATTCTCATCAAACTTTTGCTTTGACGCAAGCTTCTTGGACTTAGCCAACTTATTCTCATCAGGCTTTTGCTTTGACCCATGCTTCTTGGACTTAGACAACATATTCTCATCAGACTTTTGCTTTGACACATGCTTCTTGGACTTAGACAACATGTTTTCATCAGACTTTTGACTGTGCTGCTCAGTTTGTGTGATAAGCTGGCTCTGAAACTTATATGGATTTACACTCGTTGGAAACAAGTAATTCTCAATTAAAAGTTTCTCTTGACCTGATATGACTTCCTTGACCTCATTTCCACCAATGTCACTCACAGGTTGCTGGTTTAAAGAGATATTCTCTTGTGAAGGGGTCAATTTCTTCTTCTTCAGACAACTGAGATCTTCATCATCTTCTGATGTCGCCTTTCTTTTAGAAACAGAATGACTACTTTTATCGCAAGTTTGTTTTTCAGTGTTCTTTTTAGAACTTATTTTGTTTTTATTTTTCTTTTGCTTTTTGTTTTTCACTTCATCCTCTGCAACCTGATTCCAGATGGGAATAGTTATCAAGGCACCTCCATTGTCTACTCTGATCATTGCATATTTCTGAATTTTATTTTTGTTGTAACTTGAACTTAGTACATATGGTGCATTAGATTGCAAGCCAAGAACTGAATTAGACTGACTTTCACAATGTTTTGGTTGACTTCTGTTTAACATGTTATGATCACCATCAGTTTGCATCAAATGGCTCTCATCTTCAGGTACCATCAAACTGCTTTCCATATCAGTTTTCTCTAAATGGCACGCATCATCAATTTTTGTCCTATGATTCTCAATTCCCACCCAATAGCCTTCATCTTCACTCTTCACAAAATCATCATTTTCACTCAAACAGCATTTCTCTTCCACAAGTCTATCACTATCAATTTGCATCAAATTGTTTTCATCAGCAATCCCAGTGTGATGTCTAGCAGGTTCTGTTCTCATCAAAAGACTATGCCCATCAGTTTCAATCAAATCAGCCTCACCAGTAGATACCCTCAAGTAGCCCTCACCTTCAGTTACCCACAAGTGGCCCTCACCTTCAGTTACCCTCAAATCACTCTCAATATTATGTTCTTTCAAGCAGTTCTTTTCATTCATCTTTCCTCCATGGCCTTCACTTCCTGTTTGAAGCTTCTGAACATCTTCCATCACCTGACAAGTATTTTCTTCCACACAGCTTCCAAGTTCTGGGACTTTACTGGAAGAAGTCAGTGAGTTTAAACTTTCTGAATGTCTTGCAGTTGATCTACTGGGAATCCTGCAAACCTGAGAGATGCTTTCAGAAGTTAAATAAAAGTTGTTTGCCCCACAAAGGTTGAAGTATTTGTCAACATCACACAAACTGACACTACAAGGTCTGCAGATATTGTTCAAAACATATTCAGAATCAGTTAAATATATCTCACCAACAGACTTGTCATATGAGTTCATGGTTTCATCTAACGTATAGTCAGAAGAACTACTCGAAACATTAGCAGTTTTCGACAAATTCATATCTGGATATGAATTTTTACCATCTTGACTTACAGAAAATTTGTCCTGGGAAAAATCTTTTTCTTCAGGCTGCTCAAATGGTAAAGGGTGTCCCTTTTCTTGAGCCCTATTGGTTTGAGAAAGATAAAGATCAGCTTGTGGCATAGAATCATTATCACTGTTCCCATCTTCTGCAAGGATTGTTCTGCTTGAATTCTTTGACACATTATTCATTGCCTGAAGGTCAGGAATATTCTCATAAGAAAGAGAGGTACAATTAGAGGCATTACCCCATTTGGGAATGGTACAATGTTTATCAGAAAGCAAAGATTGTGTGTTGGAAGCCAAAGGTCTGTTCCCATTGTCAGAGTCACAAGTTCTTTGAGACAAGGAGCTGGTTTGGTTTAAGCTTTGTGAATCATTCAATGGTCTGTTTGTATCATCCAATGATCTGTTTGTATCATCCAATGATCTGTTTGTATCATCCAGTGATGTTTGTTGCCTTGAAGATGCAGGGAATAAATACGCTTTTTCAGCAGCTAGCCAGTTTTTAACTTTATTTAAACTGAAATGTATCTTTCTGGAATAAATATCTACATTTTGATCAGAGAAAGAGCCTTGATGCATTTTGTTTTGTATGATCTCTTGTTGGCCCAAGTCAGGGCTTGTTATAGCTGTCAATGGTAGGCTCTGATCAGTGGAAGTGATGACCTGCTGGTTGTAACCTATCTCTACTGTTTCATTGGAATTGCTTACAAAAGGGTCACAATGTGACAAGATGGTTTCTTGATTGGATGGTCCAGACTGTCCAGATATCACCTGCTCCACTAGATTCTTGAGCTGTGCACTCATGCCCTCATCAGACTCGGAGCTGCTAAATCTCACATCATTAGTCTCTTCGCATGGGAGGTGGCTAGAGATTTGGCTTTGTGACAGCTGGCTGGATGAAAATTGACTCAGTGATATTTTGTTGTGCAAGATTTCATTCAATGATTGGTCACGGCATTGCTTATCAAGCAAAGCTTGGCTCTTATCAGTGTTCTTCTCAACGCAAGATTTATCAATCATCGCTTCAGGTGACTCATTCATTAAAGTATGTGTCTTCAAAACTACAGGTTGAATGTCAGTAAATATATTCCTACAAACTTTTTTATGTGTATGGTCAGGTACCACTGTGTTGGTACTTCTTTCAGGAGAATGTTTCTGCACATTTGCCAGGTCAATGGGGCTACTATCAGTCTGAATTGTTCTATAGAAGTTTATGTTGGGCATCACCCGATTCATTTTCCTAGCCAGGTCAGAATCACAAGTTATATCCTCATCTGTTTCCTGTGTTTTAACGTCTTCATCCGTCTCTAAGACAATGTCAAGGGCAGTCAGTGTGCTGTTGGATGAGATGGGACTAAAGCTACATGTGCGGTTTCTCTGGCTATCTTGAAGGAAAGGTGCAGATAACTCTTTTTTATCCCGGTTCATGTAAGACCATTTATTGCCCTTTTCTGGTAATGCAGTATTGATAGGTCTATATGGATCAACGATGGCTCTATAATGATAATCAATTATTGATGTACAATAGTCTTCAGCTGGCCTATTTGGGAATTTATCAGCAGACATTGATACATTTCTACTTTCCAGAAATGAAGAGGTTTTATTTGAACATTGGTTCAGTTCTTCTACATCTTCATTTCTCAAAGAGTTTTGCAATAATGAAGGTTCTAATTGAGATGAGGAACACTGATATACAAAAGACTTTTTATTGGGTTTTATCTTTCTATGTTTCTGGATGGAGAAATCTTCCTGTACATTGTTATAACTGGGATGGCCAGACTGAAGCTTTTTACTAGTATCACTATGTGTTCGTAAGATTTGGTTAGTATCATTGTAAGTGTCCAATGTTGGATGAAGAGGAGATGAATGCATATTCCATTCACTTTGAGCTAAAGATTGTTCTGTCAATGAATCCAGTTGGGTGGGTGCTGAAAGATTGGTACTGTCTCTTTCAGCCTGATCCAGAAAGAAATCTTCCATGGTTTCTTCCACTCTGTCTATGACAACACAGGGCTCTTCCAGATTACAACTGGGATCTTGTGGGGACCTTTTCATGTAGCCAAACCCCAGCTGTTCATCCTGAACAACCCTTGACCCCTCCTGATCATATTGAACAACCCCTGACCCCATCAGTTCCTCACTTCTGTAGTAAGTGAGTTGCTCCAACTGGCTAATGAGAGGCTTAACTTCTTGAAATGAATCAATGTCTTCATTGTATTGTGTCGTCCGAGTCTCTCCCAGATTCCTTTGCGCTAAAGGTGAAGGTTGACAGACATGCACTCGATTCTTCCTATTGATGCGCCTTGCAAACGTAAACCAGCTGTTGTCAGAATCACATTCTTCAGGCGTATCATGAACTGAAAAATTGTCCGTTTCGTAGAAACATTCTCGGACCAGAGATGCTGACTGACTTTTCTCAAGAGTATTGAAGTTCTGATTCTTCAAAGTGTCTTCTTGGAACAGTGATTTACTCACAACCCTGTGACTTGATAACAAAGCATTGCCACGGTCAGTAACTGATCTCATACTAAGAGGAATACTGGCAAAGCCGCTATCATCTATATCTTCTATGCGAGGGTGTCCATCTTTGATGAAGTCCCTCTGGAGTCTCGGAGTAGTGCACACCATCCGTGATCCGAGTTTACCGATAGATAAAGACAGAGACCACATTTTATCCTTGTCCTCATCTTCTGAACTAGCATCGTAGTCATCCACTTTATACCTGACATTAGATCTACTGAAGTATCGCTGGGAGCATGAGCTTTCCCCATGTCTTTGGTTCTTTGGTTTTGTATGCCCTGCCTGAGTAGGATGGAGTTCACAACCTTTTCTTTGGTAGCATGGGGGAGGACTGTCAACTTCAGTCTCACAACCATACAGAAGTTTCTCCTCATGTTTCTGTCTAGATTTTGTATTTCGAAAACGTTTTGACCTGCTGACCTTGTGTCTGGTGGGCCTTATGTCACGTCTATGCATACGATTAAAGGTTTGAATTCTTCTTTGCTTGTTGTGCTTGACATTTTCTGTTGTGTTGATCTCCACTTCAGCATGTTTCACAAAGTCCAGGTCCATGCAGGAGGATTCAGAGGGACAATTTGCACCGCTTGATAGACAATCAATCTTAATTCTGTGTTCTTGTTTATTGCGGCTATGGTCAGTCTTGATTTCCAAACTGTTGTGTAATTTCAACTGAGTTTCTTTTTTCCAGAGATTGTTGCTGTCTTTTAAGCGATGTTTGTTTTTACTGTTGATGCTACCTTTGTGATACTTGTGGGGATCATTGTGGCTATCCTTACTGTGATATTTGTTGGGGTACAAATTGCTAACTCTGGTATGACTTCTGTTGAAATCACTTTGGCTATCTTTATCATTATCATTATGTGGATGGCTATCTGTACTATATTTATTAAAATTTGTGTGACTTTCTTTGATCTGATGTTTGCTAGGGTCTTTGTTTCCGTAACATTTGTTGGGGTGCTTGTCACCATCATAATGGTGAGGCTTAGTAA
>JADKLZ010000687.1:608550-624175 GCA_021533235.1 Biomphalaria straminea
ATCCTTACTATTACATCTTTCATGACATTTGTTGGGGTGATTTTCACTATCGTAATGGTAAGACCAATTGGGAACATCAATGCTACTTTTGTTGTGACATCTGTTCGGATGATTGTCACAAACATTTTGGTTGAGCTTAATGTGATCCCTGATACTACCTTTATCATGACATTTGTTGGCATGCTGGTCAGTAGCATTCTGGTTTAAGTTATTGGGATCCCTGATACAACCTTTATCATGACACTTGTCGGCATGCTTGCCACTAGCATTCTGGTTTAAGTTATTGGGATCCCTGATGTTACCTGTATCATGACATTTCTTGAGGTGGTTGTCATTACCATCATAGTGAGACATAACAGAGCTCTTGATGTTACTCTTACCATGACAATGCTTGGGATGCTTTTCACCACAGTGAGACTTGTTCGAATGCATTTGGCCACTTCTACTGTGACTCTCCTTGACCTTACTTTTAGTTCCATCATTGAAGGCTACACTTTGATTCCTATTGCTGTATGCAAATGTGCTAGCACTAACCAGAGAATTGCTGTTATTATTATAGACATCTCTACTGTCAACATTACTGATATCAGTGTTGCTACCTTCAATGTTGCTACCCAATAGCAGATTGTTATTGGAAGAAGTAGATCCACAGTCGGGAAAATTAACTTTGTCTAGATCAGAATGAGCTATGCTGAACTGATGCCTTTGGTCAGAATCATTGTTTGACTGTGTATCACAAAAAGCAAATTTACTATCTGCAAGGACAGATGATGTCAAACCTTTAAACTGGTCTGAAAAACACTGTTGCAGCACATCTCGGCTGATTGAAAACTTCTTTGAGGAATCTTTTCTGTTATTAGCTTGATGTGAGCTCTTTGGATGATAGTGTGATTTATGTTGGTCACAGGGGAGAGAATTACAAATGGAACCAACTACATCAGAACTTTCTGGGACATCAGACAAGCATTTCTTTGTATGGACATAGTTCTGCTGGTCAGTATTGCCATCCCACTGACCTGGGCTTCCTATACTAATATCAGTTTTAAGTTTGGCCAAATCTTGCTCGAGCTGATCAATAGATTGTAATTCCCTTTGATTGAGATGCTTAGAACTGTTTGAAATGGGTTGATTTTCTAAGTGGCTAGAGGTTTTTGTAGTGGCTGTGACTTCTACAGGTCTCTGTTTGCTGCCACTGGATCCTTTCTCTTTGTGATGCTTATGATTTCTTTCTTTGGGTTTTCTAGGTTGATTTTTCTGGTCAGTTGGGTTTCTCTCAAAGCCATTTGTTTTCTTCTGGCAATCATCTCTACTAGATGAGTTAGTATGAGAAGGGTCATTGCTAGGTTTTGAATGTTGGGATTTTCTGTGTTTTTTTTCTTCAGACATGTTCTTAACTAACAGTTTGGATGCTTTTTTTGCCTCATTAACTGTTTTTTTTTTTGCACAGCTGTCTAGTAATCTATTGTGAGAATAGCTACAAGAAACTTGTTGACCCTCTAAGTCTAACAAATTTGTTTCCTTTCGTATTTCAGCAGATTTATGAGAATGTTCCCCAAAATCTTTCACATTAGTACTGAGTTTGATCTGAGCAACACTAACATCCGGAGACTCATGGAAAACTTGCTGTTGGTTCTCATGTGATAGGGCATCATCAGTGAGACCAGCCTCGCTCTTGACACTGCATGGCCAGACAGTGACCAGGTCACACTGACCTAGGATGCAATGACCACTCCCAAAGAGGTGAGCCTTTTCTGACCTCATCTCTTTGCACCAACTGTCCATCGGACTGTCCAAACAACTCTCATCAATTTCTCTCAACGCCACAGTGTTTTTCAGAATCATACGCTTGCCAGGCTGGTCGAGTTTTTCTTCCCACTGATTACAAAATGAGTATGCAGAAGACAGCGTAGCGTCTGCTAGACTCTTTTTGTACTTATTGGTACATCGTATCACTATGGAGTCAGCCAACAGCAGACTATCAGTCTGAGACTCCAGAGTATTCCGCCTTTCAGAATCTGTCTCTACATCCAAAGTCTGTTTCCAGATTTTAGTTTCCCTGACACAATGGCCATCCACCACTGCATCTCTATTACACACACAAGGTTCATTAGATGTGATAGAATCTACACTTGCTGTTTTTGTACATTCCTGTATGCAGCTTTGCATAATAGGATTAGAGAAGAGTTTCCCCATGAGTCTGTCAACACATATACAATCAGTATAAACACATGAAACGGTGAATGTCTTTGCCGCTATCTGGTAATCGGGACTCAAAGAAGAATCCTTTGCATTTTGGGCCTTCATGACAGTATCCTCAGATCTGTGATCACCATGTTTACAGGCTGACTGGCAAGGATTATCCTGAACCTGGGGTTTGTTATCCTTCCATGAAGTTTCCTTCTGACTGGCCACTGAGTAGTGGGAACAACAGACACAGGTCTCTGAAGTAAGAAGACAAAATGTTTGGAAATCAAAACATTTACTTAGGAACAAACAAATTGTTTAGATTTGTAGAATTATTGAAACAGAACTGCTTGAATTTAGACTTACAATACTTAAGTCATGATTACTGCACATGGCCTAGTCCTGCTATATTAGATAAAAATAAAAAGTCAAGTATCTTTAATCTAAAGGGCAGTTAATGTTAAAGTTCCCCTTTTGGACCTTGCGATCTATAGGGAAGGTTAAGTTTATCTCTTTCTTTGGCCAATTGACAATAAGTCATGTGGCCAGCACAACAACCAACCACCTTAACCCTTCCCCAATTAGTGTCAAGAACCCATTAGATCTGGGTTCTTCCTGAAAATCCCTAAAAATAAAAAACCCAGTCTTCATGAAGATTCAAACCCAAGAGGCCAAGGTAGTTTACCACTGGTATTAGACTTTACCTCTGAGTATTTTCTAGTTAAATTAATAACAGAAGTTTCTCTTTGTATTTCATAGTTAGGGTCCGCTTTATTTTTTTTTTATTATTGAAAGATCACTGTGGATATTTATGGACAATGAAGATTATTATTATTATTAAATAATAATAATTAGTTTGTGTTGAAATCAAAAGTGGTTAGAAGTTTGGTTTTAAAGAGTGCACAAAATTATTCTAAGCCTTTTAGAATACATAGATAATTAACACTACCGATATTCTGCAAAATGGATGTACCAACTTCCTAACTATTTCTAAATAACCGTTTAGTTGGAACTCTCCAAGACTAATGTGTAATGTTAGGTTTTAGTTTGTTTTTAATTCTTTCTCTCCAAAATTATTTTCCACATTCTGATGGAATCATTCATTTTTTTCATATGTGTTTCACTACCCTTTTATAATTTAACTTCAATAACTTTTTTATATGTAATCAGGAAAAGCATATGCATTAGGCATATAATTATAGAACAATGCATGCTCTTTTTATCTAACACAAATAAAAGAGTATAAAACCAAAAATGTATTTAATTTAATGGGTTGAAATCAATGTTTGTATCATCAGTTAGGAGAGAAAGAGTTAATGCGAAATGATGATGTGATAATGGTAAGAGTAACACCATTAGAAAAAAACACTAAATTTTGAGACCTTCAGGACAGAAGACTAAAAAGTGAAGTAGTATTAGTACATAAATAGTACATAAAAACATAATTTACACACACAAAAAAAAAAATTAAAATAGTCAGAAAGACACAAATGTAGAGGCAGATTTCTTATTTCTAAGTGCTAGGACAAATTGGCACAAGTGTTCCTTCTTCACTAGGTGCTATTAGAGAATGGAACAGGTTGCCTGAATCAGCCAGAAAAACCAACAACTTAGCAAAGTTTAAATCACTGATTAACATGCATGACTAGATTGACGCATGGATATGAGTAGGATGTTTTTATCTTCTCTTATGAAGTAACGGCTGTAATCTATTAGATAAGATAAAACAAGCTAACAATTTTGAAATGAAGTTATTAGATAAGATAAAACAAGCTAACAATTTTGAAATGAAGGTAAAGACCTAGATCAGTGTCCCCAATGTCTTTATTCTACCCATAGGATATCTATCACTGTCATTAATCTTGTTATTTATCACTTTCCTCATGAAAAAATGAACCTTACTTCATTAAGTTGGAAAATGATTTTAAGATAATGTAATGCATTTTAAAAGATAGATAAGATAATTTTTATTGATTCAATCTAATGAAAATTCAGTTTGATTACATTGACAACCTCAGAGTAACTACTGTACAAAAACAATATTGATGAAAAATTCGAACAACATTCACATAAGAACAAACAAACACATTTACAACCAGCGCTTTATGAATTTGACTTCTATGTACTTCTCAATGACAGATGACCTCGTAATACTCTGACCAAAATTGGGATAAAGGAGTTTTTAAATCTTTCAGTTTTAGTCCTAATGGAAAGGAGACGACCACTTCATTCAGATCTTATGTAACAGTGGTTTAATGAGTGCAGGTTGTCTTTAAGAATCGCTAGTGATTTGGAAAGGCATCTTTCTTGGAAAAGCTCTTCAAGAGATGGTAGCTGTACTTGAGTGATGTACGATGCTTTTTTAATGTCTATTTATTCTAAGTCCTTGTGCCAGTGAAGTAAGTAAAGAAAGATACCCAATATGCAAGAATGGTCCACCCATCTGTAAGCATTAACAATATTCTGAAATATCCATATCTGTTACTTTTTCAATCAAAACAAAAAAAAATGTGTTAGACACTACATTAAAATATGTCTGTATGCAAATGTTTACTGAGTAATCAAATAATGCTCTTTTTATTCTATTTCAGTCCAACATTTTCATGTTATGACTTAGATGCTCCTTCAGAAATGAATCAATGCCAAGCCTCCTACAGGAAGGGGGAAAGGTTGCAAAAAGAGTAACCTAATGTAAAAATGGCATAATTACATGAATTCTCTTGTGCACTGATACAGATTTGGTTTCAGTAACTTACTTATGAGAATATCTTCAAGAAATTTTCAAAACTTGAAAATTCCACATTTTACACTACTGATATTGAAAGTCAATCCCAAGCAGACATAAACCTATTTAAATAATTGAAAGCCAGTCTCAAAAAGATATAAACAAATGAAAGTCAGTCACAAGTATATAGTTATAAAGTTTTCTTTGGTGTAATGTACTTATTGAAAGACAAATTTCCTTATGGACAATAAAGATTATTATTATTTGTGAAGAATTAAGAATGGGTTTAATTAACATAGCTTGATTTGTTAAGAATATTTTTACTTTGCGCCAAGAAGAAAAGACAAAAAATATAATTTCATATTTTCCAATGAAAGATAAGAATTTAATATAAGTCAGAGGGTTCAATGTGCTTTTGTTATTTGAAAGGATTGTTTCAAGTGAAATCTTTAACATTTGCTATAACAAATTCTTGATAAGAATTTACCAAAAAAATTGCTTAATTGATCTTCAGAAATGAAGATATTTAAATCATTGCCCGAACCCCCTGCAGAGATGGAAATGAAGATGGCATCGGGGCAGGGTTTAAACCTAAAACAATCAAGACATCAGTACAGAATGCGTACCACACAAGAAGGCAGCCACACATTTAGCCTCTTAACTGTACTCGAATAAAATACACTTTTTTTTTAAGTACTGAGGAAACATTAAATTTTGGTGCCATTTATTATGCTCATGACCCATATTCTAATAAGAGCTATAGTCTTTGTGAAAGATAAATACGGCCAATCAAATACAAGTACAACACGGTTCATTTGTTTCAGTTTATTTGTATTTATTGTCCACATTTTCCCTTGAAAATCTCAGCAGACGTAGAACAGAGTTCTCTCCCACACGTCTCTCTAGTCTATATTACTGGCCAACAGTTTGCATAAAAAAGAGGTCACATTTTTTTCTTTTTATCAACACAAGAATATATAATACTGGATCAAATGCACAATTAATATACAACACATACTCAGATTACCCAGTCAGAGAAAAGATTTTTACAAAATTGTCATGAAATCATGTTATTCACATTGTACAGAGATGAACAAATGTCACAGGAGGAAAGTCAATCACAATAAAGAGAATAAAATATGTATTGATAAATACAATTAGTGAAAGAAAAAAACCTATTCCTGATATGTCCATGTCAGTCTTTTATGTACAAATACTGAGAAATGATTGAGTGTTACCAAGCTTATTTCAATAGATGACTACAGATGAATCGTTGCTGAGTGTTATGAAAGCTGATTATAGGCCAATGGTTACTGAATGTTACCAAACCAATTTAATACATTAATACAAGCAAACCATTGCCAAATGAAATAAAACCAATTTACAACGTAAATATTAATCAATGACAGCTAAATGCAAACAGTTTTATTTAAAAGATGACTAAAAATCTATTTAAAAAATAAATACAGTCATCAAATAATTGTTGAGTGCTACCAAACCATTTTTTGTAAAGATGACTTTAAAAAAATCAAATCGATTTACATTTATTATCACAACGCATGAGAAGGGAAATAATGCCACGTAGAAAGGTCATAATAGAATTCTGAACCTTTTACTTTCGCAGTGTGAATACAATCAACTGAAAAACAATGGACTTAAAAAGTTCAGATCACTTTTTATTCCACAGAAAATTTGAACACTGAAATAAAGGAGACCCAACTGTTGGCTACTGCAGACCAGAACCAACTGTTGGCTACTGCAGACCAGACTATCTGCCACATTTAACACTGGATTTATCTGAAGGGTTTCAAGATATAGTGTTCCAAACAACCAAAATGTCGGTGGTGTACCAGTTGGCATAAATTCTTAGAATTAAACTTAGTACTAGAGAAACAAGCATAACAAAAAGAACCCAGCTACCGAGAACATTATTGAGTAGAAACCCTATGTTCAAGTTAATGATGGTGACCTTACAAGTCAAGTCATTCACAACAAAAAGAACCCAGCTACCAAGAACATTATTTAGTAGAAACCCTATGTTCAAGTTAATGATGGTGACCTTACAAGTCAAGTCATTCACAACAAAACCCAGCTACCAAGAACATTATTGAGCAGAAACCATATCTTCAAGTTAATGATGGTGGCCTTACAAGTCATCATCTTAGCAAAACATTTTGTTGAGATCACTGCCATGTTACACCCAGAATTCCAATGCATTAGCACAATAGTACAATAGTTACTATTTGAGGTTTAACTCTTTCTCTTTGTAATTACTTTCTATGATCTGACAGAATTATTAATTTTAATCACTTCCCTGTTATGATTAAACTTCAATAACTTTGTAATCAGAAAGGATTTTTATTTGGTATTGAAATAAATGGGAATGCATACTCTTTTTTATCTAACACTAATTAATGGTCAAATCAATGATGGTATTGTCAATTAGGAGGGTAAGAGTTAAAAAGTCACGTCTAAGTCCTACACTGAGAGAGGTAAGGCTTTAAAGCCATTCTTTTAACAAGTATTTGAAAAATAAATTAATATAATACAAAAATAAATAAACAATAGCCTTGGGTTACCTTATACACTGCAGTAGTTTCAATTAAATTTTTTATTAGAAATAAAAAGAAAAGCTATGCATAGCTGATTTTCAATTTTAAACAATTAGAAAAGTTTATCTTCTCCTCTGTTCATAATCAAGAATTGTTTGTAGCTTCCTATCAGAACTATCCAGTGGTAACACATTAGTATTTTACCTTAAACACTGCATTCTATTGCTTTAGTAGTTATTGGGATAATTAATGACCTGCGACACTGAATTATTGAACTGTTCTGTTCATAGCATAAGTAGAACTCCATACTAACAAATGGAACCATTAACATAAAGAGTTATCTTCAACTGTTCATAGAATAAGTAGTATTAAGTAGTGCTTCATTAACAAATGAAATTATCTAAAGAATTATTTGTGTCTGCTTCCCATCCTAGTTATCTTAATAGCTTTTTATAAACACGGTGGATAAACTATTTGAAATTGTAGGTCATTGATTCTTGATCATATACAAAAAAAATATATATATAAATTAATGATTAGCAACCGAAAGATGACAAACAAAAATGAAGTAACACAAATTTCTAAAATTTGATATTATTTTATAATATGAATTTGATAACTTCAACAGATGGAAATGACTAGATAAAAAAACTGTATTTTAGAGATATGCAAAAAATGTTGCTAATGATAAAAATGCATTCATTTACATACAAGTGATCATAATTCTCAGTGTTTATTACTTACACAAACGCTAACATTTTTTAACAATCAACTCTAATGTACACTAAGAATCCAACATTTCATTCACCTTTGTGAAACTAGTAAGCAAATCTATTTGTATGAATTTTTTTTTTATTTAAATGCAATGAAGTCATGAAGTCCACATCTCTTGAAAAGTTGTGACCCAAGATAAGGTTGTCAGATGTGGATTCCTTCAAATAGCTCATAACTAAAATAAAATTTTAAACTCTACTTCACCAAATCAGCACATTTCACTGTTTAAGTTAGAGAACATTGGAAATGAACTGAAACAGGGTTAGTAGAGAAAATAACACTAGTCCAAAAAAAAACAAAATTATGTCAAGTAACAAGATCGTAAACAGGATTAAAAAGGAATTTAAGGATAGTTCGATGAGCTGATTAATTTAACTCTTTCTCTCCGTAATTATTTACCATATTCTGATGGAATCAACATTGGTGTCGTCAGTTCGGAGAGAAAGAGTTAATAATCAGAATTAATTTTACACATTCTTCATCACATATATATTAAAATCATTTGTATTATAACCTAAACAAGTTTTTGTTACTTTTTGATACTGGTACAAAGTTTTAAAATAATTAATCAAAACATAAATAATAAAATTAAAAAAAAAACTGTTATAAAACAATTTTGAAGAATTTTGGGAATAATCTGTTCAATTCAGTTTACTAGCATGAAATTTAACGTTTGATTAAGATAATAAATTAAAAACTTCAACCAATTGTGAACAAGTCAAACTAAAACAAATCAACAAACTTAGGAAACAAAACCATCTGAAATGTAATCACCTTGATCTGTGACAACACTGTAGATATGTGGAGAGTCAGAGACACACTTAGTCAATACAAAGTGACTTAAGTTAACACAAATAAAAGTATTTGAAAAAATAAATGCGGATCCAAACTGACAGGACAAAATGGGGGTAGGGAAAGGCAGATATTTTGAGGACTTTTTTTTTACTTGATATTTTGACGACTTCTTTTGACTTAATTTATTTCATGTAAAGCTTTTATGATCACACAACAGTTTAAAAGTTTCAGCAGATAGTATAGCTAGTCTAAATATTATTTATTTATTATTTTAAAATTTAAAATTACAACAGATACAGAAAGAATTGCAGGTTGACAATATCAACATTTTTCTTTAAATAATAATGTGATATCAAAAGATATCAACTTCAGAACATTTAAATAATAAAACAATGTAAAAATATCTTGGTAGTCCTTGCTAAAATAGCTTCTCAATTCTTTGTGACATTTTTGTATTTATCCTACACTAGAAAGCTTTATAAAAGGACATGTAGAAGTGACCAACAATAGAATCTTGCAATATGATAGTTTTCTTACATTCCATCTTCTTCAGTACTTAATGCAAACGACAACAACAAAAAAAAAAAAAACTTTAAAAAAAAAACTTAATAACAACCAAAGCTACCTTTCATCTTCATATGAACTATCGAGGTCTGAGTCAAATCCAGAGTTTAGGAAATTTTTCATGTCATTAGCATTGTCTATTCTCTCCCTTGAACTCGAAGAGCATACAGGTGAGGACAGCCGACTGATATCAGGTGACGTGTTGTGAATGACACGAGTGGTTGGAATCGCTATCGGTGATGAGCGAAACCTGTCTTGGAGTGATGATTGTGGCGGGGAGGCAGGGGACTCTGTGTCTATGACTGTGATGGGCGAGTGCGGTGGGGAATGCGAATCCATCGGTGGAGAAAGAGGAGAATCTACAGGCGATGGTGGTGACCCAATGGGCGGGGACTCGGGAGACGTTGGTGACATGGGACTAATGACATCGCAAGCATGAGGAGGCACACGTGCTCCTTGAATTTCACTCGGCGCCAACCAAGACCCAATAGAAAAATTTGGAGAGAGCTGCGTTGGCTCTGTTGTTGGAGGTGACAAAATGATGGCTGGTGGCTGCCGGGCTGTCAAAAACACTGGGTGTAGTGTTACAGGACCCGCCATAGGAATCCGCATGTCAACATCTCCAAAATCTTCGTCCATACGAGCTGCTTTCTTTTTTGGCGAGCCACTTACCTCGTCGACAATGACAGGAGGTATGGGCTGGATAATTGTAGGAACTAGCGGGTCGCTGTTCTTTTTCAGAATGGATTTAGGAACAAAAGTATCTTGAGAGGCACTTGGTTTGCTAGGAGTTATGTCAGGTTCTGGAGTTGACATTTTATTGGTACTGAGTACAGGTTTTAGAGACTTTCCAATTATGAGCTCAGGTTGTGACGTTTTACTGGTACTGGTGAGCTCAGAAGTTTTACTGGTAATAGCTCCAGGGTTTGATGATTTACTGGTAGTAATTCCAGGGTTTAAAGGTTTACTGGTAATAACTTCAGAGATTGATGATTTAGTGATAGGAACTGTAATGTTTGAATGCTTACTGTTAGTAATTCCAGGGTTTAAAGTTTTACCGAGAGTTTGCTCAGGTTTTAACAGTTTGCTTGTAGCTAGTTCAGATTTCAAAGTTCTGTCTATCACCTGATGAATATTCCTGATATTTAGTTCATTTTTTAAAGGTTTGTCATTTTCCTTCTTTGATGTTTTTGTCACTTCCAGGTTATCAATAGGTTCTGTAGGAATTAGTCTTGGTTCTGATGGAATGATTTTTGTTTTAGGGAGAGTCACCGGTTCCAACGGTTCAGTGGGAATAATTTTAGGTTTAATGTTAAACAATGGTTCCGAGGATGACTTGTGCAAATCAGACGACGGCTGCGGCATAGTACTTTTCGCCCTGGAATGTTTCTGATTGTTCTGAAAGCTTGTGCTGCTATTTTTGTGCGTGTGGCTGGGTAGCTTGGGTCTGCTAACGGTGGTGAGGGCTGGTTTCCGCAGGAAGATGATGTCCTCCATTTGTTCATTGGTCAACTCTTCCTCACTGAGCTCTTCCTGTACAGTTTTTGTACTGCTCAGGAGAGTCAGTCGGTCTTTATGCCTTCGGGAAGTGCCTTTTCCGTTTTCAACTTCAGAATCGGAATCAGAACCGTGCGGACTAAATGACGGCATGGACTTTGTTCTTTTTGACATTTTTTGTTTTGGCCTATGTTGGGATCTATCCTGGACAGGATGCTGGCTAATTTTTTTGCCAGACGATTGGCACGCTGCCAGAACCCTGGCCACATCCGAGTCCCTGCATTTTTGGTAGTGAGCCTTGGAGGATGACAGTTTTCGACAAGAACAATGGGTAAAGTTCATATCTGCGTCCACAATCGACATAGCGGCTAGCTTATTTTGAATATATCTTTGTTCCTGGAACATGGAAGATATACTTCCTGACAACTGGCCTTTGTTGTTCACCTTGACATCTTCCTCGTCTGTGAAATCCGAATCATCAAACAAATTCTCCCAGCTTGTAGCACTGCCATAGTTCTTAAACATTGTCTTTCTGTCCAGCAGTTTTTCTAAATATGAACACAGAAGTTACATTCCATTATTAATAAATATGTGTAGAGATTATATAAACATTTGTAACAATTAGGTAGTAATAATAAAAAGCTGATTAAATACATATTTAAAAAACATTTTTTGAAGACCATAACGTATAAATAACAAATAAGTTTCTCTGGTTCTGTAATTAATAAAATATAGATACCCCTTTCAGACCGTGCAATCTAAAGAAGCAGATGATGTAAAGATCATCTGTCTCAATTGCCAATGGGTAACTCTGGTGTCATGTGGCCAAAACAATGACAGACTGCCTTAACTTCCCCAACGTATCAGATACCCATTAGAGATGTGATAGAAATCCTGAGTCAAATCCCAATCTTCTGAGAAATTTGAGCTCATGACTCTTAGGTTTAGAAGCCAGGCTCTTAATCCTGGGTCCTATGGATACAAGTGTTATATGGCCAGATTGATAGGCAATCTTCTTCTACTAAGTTTAGTAGCAGCTGGGTGCATTCAGGGACAATATGTGCATAGCTTAGCTTTCAGTGTTTCTACCAGGACTGTAAATAAAATCTTCAGATCAACAACTAAATCCTTAACACCATGTCACTTACATGAGAGAAGCTAATTGATACATAAGAACTTGACCTTTGACCCCTTTATAAAGAATAGCAAGCTTTAACTATTGCATAGTTACATGAAGAGATTAGTTCTAAATTAAAACTTCATGATTAAAGATCCACAAACAGCGCATCTAAAACCATAAAAACAACTTACTCCTCTGCGCTTCATTGGTTGAATACTTTGACATGAGAACACAATGGAGAACTGGCGTTTCATCATCGCGTCGGACAAGTCCTGTCAACATAAAACATAAGTCATAACAAAACCTTGACCTTTGAAGCAGAACAATATTAACAATGATAATCTGCAAATCTATGTCTTATCTTGTTGCTGGACCCAATTTTTAGTCTGTCTCTACAAAACTATTCAACATGACATCATTATTTGGATAGTGCAGTATGTCAAGGATTTGTGCTTTAAAAACATTGGTCTAAAAACTGACACTTTCTTTTGGTTTTTGAACATTAAAGAATAATAGCTTTTGATGACTTGGATGATAAACCCTAAGAAAATGATCTATGCAATAACACCTTCTTTAAACTCTGAGAAAACATTTTCAGAATGAACTTGAGAAAACATTCAATTACGTAGGACATAATCATCTTCATTTTGAAGTAACCCCTGTATCATATAAGATAAGATAAAAAGATAACTCTTCATTTTAGAAGGGAAATTATCTTTGTACAAAGTTGAAGCATTAAAAGTAAAAACTAGCCTCTAATAAACCTTTCTTAAATCAATTAGTTTTTTGGTTGACCTTTGTTAACAAAACAGTCAATCAGTAAAACTAAAAATGTTGAAGACAGGCAAAAGATGGTGATTGTCACTTACCAAGTTGTGAAGCCAGTAAGCAGTTGGGCATCATGAAAAGAAACACATCATTGGGCAGTTTAACTGTTGGCATCTGTAACAGACATAGGGCAATGGACTAATAAGTTACATCTGTAACAGACATAGGGCAATGGACTAATAAGTTACATCTGTAACAGACATTGGGCAATGGACTAATAAGTTACATCTGTAACAGACATAGGGCAATGGACTAATAAGTTACATCTGTAACAGACATAGGGCAATGGACTAATAAGTTACATCTTTAACAAAAACTAGAGATACCTCTCCACTACCCTATGTTCCGTGCTATTACTTTCTATAGAAAAAGTTAAAAGATGAACAAATATCTAATTGAAATATTTATTAGTATTGGACCAAGACTTTGTTGAACAATTTTATGGCACGTCAAAGTCTCAATGAAAAAGGAGAGCAACTCACCTCTCGTTTAGCACTGATGTGTTTAACCAAGGCCTTGAAGTGTTCTTCATTGTTAGGCCGCGGCCTCATGAGGAAAGACTTGAAGAAGTGCGCCCTCCATTCCACCTCGTCTTTCAAGGCAATGTTTGAGAGACCACAGAAAAACGTGAACTGTGCATTATGCTCTGGGTACAGGTGGTGAATCAGAATAGGAGAAATACTGAAAACAAAAATAACACAGCACAGTTAGGATCAGAAGCATTTTTCTAGTTGACAATTTTAACGAGAGTTTTGTACTTCTTCCAAGCAGAACTAGTCCTACAGTAAGCTTTGAAATGAACTTTCAATGTGGACCCTGATACCTGGGAGAAGGGAGCAGATGATAGAGCATCTTAGCACCCAGCTGTGAGAATTGCAGGAAGAGTGGGTAAATAGGAGTGAAGGTGTAAATGAATAACCATGGGAGGCAATCAAATCATTAAATACAAATCAGCTCATATAAATATTTCACATGTAGCTATTATGTGAATCTGGTCTGAATGTATAATTTGATTTCTATAGTTATAATGTTTTGTTTTGTGTAATGCACACATTTTAAGACAAAGTCCCTTATGGATAACAGAGATTATTATTATTATTATTAAGTGCTCAAAGAATTAACAATTCAATAGAGCTCTTTCCTTTGATCAACTATTGTGATATATTTTGATAGTTTGGGTTTTGGCATATCAGCACAATTTGGGCCATGTCATGCCCATAATCCCTCGAGAGTTATTCTCCCTTCATATTCCAAGAGCTAAATTTTATACAGTCAAGGCATTAAAAACAAGGTGTATTCACTGCTAAGATAGTAAAAATAGTACAAATGTATATTAATTTAATAAACATCTGAACAAAAGTTGAACTTACAGGTTGATGGTCAAGGGCACAAAGTGGGACAGCATGGTCACATCAATATAGATCTGACCCCCTGCCTCCAAGCGAACATGAAGCCTCCCACGCCACACCTCGTTACAAGGACCACTGTCTTGAGCAGCTTGTGACTGATGATGGTAGACAGGGGTGTGTGTCGAAGATAGAGGTGGGACTACACTGGGCATTGGTAGCTGACTTTGAGGTGTGCTAGAATTAAATGGAAAATTGGTTATTTAATATAAATACTAGCCATGATTCTATACAGCAAACTATTGTGTCAAGTTTAAACAAAAATTGTGTCTTTTCATTTCCTTATTTTTTTAAAAATCTTATCACAAGTATTTTTTTGTATCAATATTTACACAAAAAAAAATATTTTTTTTTAAATTAGTATGCACATTTTACAGGTGAGAACCTGTCATAAGGCTAAGACTAAGACTGCTTTATTGATCCTTAGGGAAATTTGTTGTGATTAGAAGGACTATTTTGTCAAATAAAAACAACACAAAAGAAACATTCACATACTATATAGAGGACATGGATAGTAGCAATATAAAATTTGAATTACAGGAAAAAATTAAGGTTATGGAAAAGATTTTGGATTTTGTTACCTTATAATGGGTTTTGGAACCACAGGTTGGGGTTCCTTGTATGTGTAATAGACGACAGCATAAGGCAGCACTTGCCTAGGGTAGTCCACTATCTCGCAGTCACTATACTCATAGAGATAAAGCTGAAATCACAAGAGAGAGTCAATTTAGTTTTTCTCAAATCTATTTGATATTTTGGGTTTTAGCACATTGGCACAATTAAGGCCATGTTGTGCCCTCTCAAATCTGTATCATCCCTAGAAAATATCTCTGCTTCTTCTTCTTACAATCTTGTTCATAGAGTTTGTCAATATATTGCCAGCATAAATTACTGTTTGACTCATGTTTATTTATACTTCAAATTTTCAACTATTGGTTTTAATAATACGTATGAATAGATCTAGGTTGAAGTAACTTCTAAATTTGGTATAAGTTTTTAAAAAAAACAGCAGTAAGACATCTCAATGCTGATGTGTTTGAGGACTTAAGTACAATTATTTTTTGTTGGTGACTATTTTAAATAATCTAAATTAAATAATTTAAATAAACTATAATATGTTTTTAATCCTGTATTAATTTTCAGTCACAAGTTTGAAAATACACTAATAAAGAGTTTATTT
>JADKLZ010000687.1:624275-642436 GCA_021533235.1 Biomphalaria straminea
CAATTTTCTTTTTGGAGTTTAAAATATTTGTATGTAAGGATATTACTGCAATGTCTTATGGCTGAACCATTCTGATGACCATATGACTAGACAGGGATGATAAACTTATAAATGAAGATAATTAAAAGCACTTAGCCTGATTACCTGGGTTGTGTACAACAACATGTGTGGGGCTAATTGTGTAGTCTGGTCAACGTTTGGCTTGGCGATGTGACAGTCGTAGTTTGGTGTTGGCTCCAGCTGGACACCCACATTTTTGCAAAGGACTGTCTTCATTTTACCCTACAGATTAATACAGCCAGTGGCATTTGTACATGATTTAGTGTATCATTGAAAGAGATTTTAAACAAGGCAAAAGACAGGGAGAAAGACTGTTGATAAATCTTGCTTGGTGCCCCAATGGTCCAATAGACTAAGTGATAGGTAAAGGTAGTGTATCAAATATCTTTCAGAATAATAAAGTATGCTCCTGTAGTACGATGTATCAAATATCTTTCAGAATAATAAAGTATGCTCCTGTGGTACGATGCATCAAATATCTTTCAGAATAATAAAGTATGCTCCTGTGGTACGATTTATCAAATATCTTTCAGAAGAACTTATTGTGAACAAAGTATGCTCTGGTCCTTCATGAATGAAAGTTGAATCTTAGTTGAACCATTGGCCTCAGTGAGCTCCTTGGTTCACAAAACTGGCTGAGGAAACCTCTAGTGTGCAGTTTGTAGCTTATATTATTTCTTCTATTGTGGCTTATGTATAAAAAGACACCAATGGTACTTATCAATAAATCCATATCACAAAAAAATTTACAAGCTTTAAAATGGTGCCAAGGCAAAAGGTAATTTGAATTTGATGTCAAATTCCAAGAATGTTGTACAGTGTTGGAAAAAAAACAACTAGAAAACTATTTATAAACTAAAGATTTTAATAATCCAATGGAAGGCTAAAGTCAATCACTTGCAATAGTATACTACATGTTACAATGTAACAAAAAAAAAACAACATATTACCTTCACAACTTTGACCACCAACAAAATTTTCTCTCCAACTTTAGGTCTGCTGGCTGACACTATGTCTGCATGTTTACATACGTGGACAGCTGAGGAGGTCAATAAATTAGCATTTACAATAAAATAGCATTTACAATAAAATAGCATTTATAACACTTGACATAAAGAGGAAAAATCTGTAACACTCAAAAGGCATTACTGGAATGGGATGTTTTTTAGTAAATCTAAATTGATATTGCAGGTATAGATGATTTTGAAACTCACAAACGGCTAATACAGAAACTCAACTGTAACACAACAAATGCAGGCTGTTTTGTAAGCCAACTAAAAATGACTGGGACTCAGTAGTTAACAGAAGGAATTAAAGAGAATCAAAGAATAGAAAAGATTATTACTAACCCATATGGGAGACCCCAAGACCAGAAAACTGTTGATTGCCGCACCTGATTCCTTCTTGGCATATTCTTTCAGCCTGTCCCAAAACAGTAAAGTGAAAACCAATAATGTTACAGTATTGACTAAGCAACAAAAATATGGGCAGACATTTACACAGTGTTTGTAATTTAAACAAAATGGTGAATAAAATATACTAGTTGACCGGCGGCATAGCATATGCCGCTATTTACCAGGGCCGGCGACCGCAGTGGGGCCCGCATTTCATAGGACACGCAATTTTATAGGACCCGCTCTAATTTAAAGTGTAAAAATTATTAAATTAAGCCATTTTATTACAACACATTCCCCGCGCCATCCTGTCGATTTAACATCCCTATAATTATTTGTCTGTTAAGCTATTGCTTTAAAAGAAATCAAACACATTTTTAACAAAATATAGTCATTTATACGGCGGCATAGCATACGCCGCTATTTTCCAGGGCAGGCCTTAGGCACTACAACATATGTGACCACAGTGGGTCCCGTACTTTCATTGGACCGTGCTAATTTTTTAGGTATATAAATGATTAAATCAAGTTACATAAAGTTAATTCCTTTTTCCAGTTTATATTTATTTATGTCTATGCTATTTTGTGAATGAAAATAGTGCGGATTCGGATACACCATTTTCATTCACACCATGCTGCGCCATGGGATCTTCCCATTTACTTGTTATAAGAGAATTCATGAATAAAAAATACTACAACATATGCGACCACAGTGGGTCCCGAACTTTCTTTGGACCCGTGCTAATTTTTAGGTGTATAAATTATGAAATTGAACCATTTTATAAAACAAAACAGATTTCCCGCGTCCTCTTGATTTACCAGGAGCCCCCTGGAAATCTCCTGAAATGTTATTAAATGCTATGCCGCCGGTCGAAAAAGTCCTGGAAATTTCCGGACATTATTAAAATCTTTTTAAAGTAAAAAAAAAATATGCTATGCTATTTTGTGAATGAAAATATATTTCCCATTCACACCATGATGCGCCATGGGATCTTCCCATTTGCTTGTTATAAGTAAAGCGATAGCGTGAATTCATGAATGAAAAATACTATGAATGGAGCTAACAAAATGGCTAATTGACCTTAATTTACGCGATATTAAGAATATAGATGCACTCATGTAACAATGCTTTAGAAAAACAAATTTGAATGTTAATTTTATTAAACGGACTATAATTAGTATGTTCATGTGCTAAAGCATAAAACTATCTTTGCGAGGAGAAGTTCTATTATCTTAGAGTTGTATTCGTGTTTTAGATCTAGATCTAGGAATAGAGAGATTAGTTACCTTTCGTAATCATGTCTGATGAACCAATATGCGTAATTTGTGATATTAATTAAAGTTCTTCTAAAGTCAAACCTGAGAGTAGACTCTATCTGTGTATTGTTTTTCTAGTTTCAATAGTCATACGACACAATAATCTTAAAATACTTATTTTACTTTGTCATAATATTAAAAGAAGAAGAGAATTATATAGGCTACGCCACATTCATTCACAAAATAGCGTTGCGCCGTATGCTATGCTATTTTGTGAATGAAATAGTGCGGATTGGGTCCATGCACACCGTGGTGCGTGCGCCACGGGATCTTCCCTATTTACTCGTTGTTGTTGTCTGACCTAATTCTTTGAGGATTATATATATAGATAACAAAATTTTCATTTGCGTCAACAATAAAACAACTTCTAACACAAATATCATCCCAAAAGATTTAACTCTTTCTCTCCGTAATTATTTTCCCGTTTTGGTGGAACTATTCATTTTGCCCATTACTATTTCACAACCCTGTTATGATTAAGCTTTAATAGATTTGTTATTTGTTAACAGAACATGATTTTTTGGGGGAAATGAATGCTCTTTTTATATAACACAAAATCAAGTTTAAAAAATTAAACATTCACTTAATTATATGACGTTGAATCAACGATGATATCGATAAGAAGAGAAAGAGGTAATAAAAACTCAATTTAAATATTTGCTAACTCAATAAAGAATAGATAAAAAAAAAAAAAGAATCTGTATTTTGTTTTACACATTATTTTTTCTATGTGTTGGCTGAGTTTCAATAATGAAAGAAATGTCAAGTAAGAAATATTAGTACCAGGGAAGACTCCAAACACTGACCTCGACCTTTGCAACACTTTTTGTTTCTAGATAATAATGAAGCTCTAGTCTTGCTATTCTATGTTACATATTGTGTTTCTAAATGACAATTTGTGCTTTAGTCTATGTAACATGTTATATTTATTCATGATTTGATACAGCATCAAACTCGACGTATGTTTCATTATAAGGTAGCAATATCTAATTCTTATCTGAACTCACACTGGATGGATTCTCTACTGGTATGAAGGCAAACATTTCTGCTAGCAGTGAGTCAGAGTAGCCAGCAACTTTCATCTCTCTACGCCTCTCCATGTACTAGTGAGAGACAATTTAATGGAGTTAATGATATAGAACAATTTTTTTCTATTTGCAACAGTGCAAATAGAAACTACATAAAAAAGTATACTAAACACATGTTCATTAAGAAACATAAGTATGATTTCCTAAACTCTATATTCTAAGTAATTTCAGAACAGAACAAAGCCTCATTAACAGTCTTTTACAGGTGGCTATAGACACCCATGTTTTGGGCAAACATTAATTAGATGAAATGCAGAAACAAAAATAGCCACAAACATAAGCTTTCACTAAAATGGCTGCTAGAATAGATTAAGATGGCTAGTTTAGTGAAGCCTCACTTTTTGTCTTTGAGTAAAGAAAAAAAATCTTTTTGTAGAAAAAGGTTTTTAAAGTACTTTCTTCCTACCACATTTTATAAGAAAAAATCATTTTATTGGTCCAAAACAATTGGAAATTCAGCATAACTATTATAACAATAACAATATAGCTGCCAACATTCACACATTTTAACATCTTTAGCCAAAACAACCATATTTAGCCATAATAACCACATTTTACAGCATTGGGATCCAATGAGTTTAAAAAATTAACAGCTTAACATTAGGTGCCTGTGCTTAGTGATAAACACAGTGGCCTTAGTGAAGGACACATATTTTTTGTTTGGTTCTTAAAACCATTTGCATTTGAGTATGTTAAATGTTTTGAATGACCTAAATCCTAAAACATTGGTCTGATCTCTATATAATTCTCACCTTTGCAGATAATTCAGGATTATAAACAGCCTGTACTTTAGTAAACTCATGGCAGGAGTTGGACACAGGGAAGTGGAAACTCTTGCGTACTGGTGCCAAGATGTCATGTTGACACTCATGGGAGTCTAAAGTTAAGTCTGTTAACAAGTCTGGAAAAAAATAATTTTTTAATAGTCAATTGATTAACCACATTTAGTGAGAAAAAAAAATGTATTGTTACATAAAGTGTAACAAAATTCAAAATATTGTGTTTTTGAGTACTGTGGACAACAAAGAATGGACAGGCATTTCAATGGACATTGAAAGAGATTCTATTCTTTCCCAACACTTCAATAGACTAAGGGATAGATGAAGTTGAAAGGCTTGTATCTAGTCACACCAGATTCTGCCCCATCGGAAAACAAAACCAAAACCAGCAACTCATCTGGGCACATCCATTGTCTTCCAAGACCGGAGGAGCAATACAGGACCTGATCATGTGTTGGTGATTTGGACCTTTAAACACAATGACCCAGAATTTAAGCCCTCCCGACTTCTAGCGATGTCCTACAGTAGGTTTGGACTAGGAAGTAATAATCTTCATTTCTAAAAGAACATCTAACATCAAATAAAACATAACCTTTATATTAACTCTTTTTCTCCTAATTGATGATACCATCATTAATTTGAACTCATTAAATTAATGTCTGACTTTATGAACGTTAATTTGTCTTATATAAAAGAGCATGCAGCCCCCTTTAATTCTATACCAAATAAAACATTTCTGATAACAAACAAAAAATGTTATGAAGCTTAATCATAACAGGGTAGTGATATACTACTGAGCAAAATGAAGAATCCTGTTGAAACATGGAAAATAATTACAGAGAGAAAGAGTTAAAGCTGCTGCCTTGAAATGAAATAATTACCTCGTTTTATTTTCTTTAACTTGGGAATGGTAAACAGCGGTCCATTGCTTTTGGGGAAAGTTTTCCGTTTAGTTGTCCCACCATCAGGTTTGCTTTGAAATGTATCTCTGTTCAGTTCTATGCCATCCATAGTCTCCTGACAAAGAGGCAGCCAAATTTACAATAAACTTGTAGGTTCAACGACTGCAGCCATCCACATGGCTAAGGAAATAGAAGCAAGATACATCAAATTAAATCTTTGAATACTGTATGAGGGTTTAATGAGGTTTACAGATTTATAAGAGACAGTTTAACATAATACAGCACAAATATCTGGTAATCTGTTTTTTGGCTTTAAGTGTTAACAATTAAATATTGAAAAACTTATACCGTTGTTTTTTTTTTGTTACGTTTAAGTGTTCAATAGTTTTAAAGGGGGCAAAACAACATTGAAAATTATTAAAATTAATGAGAGAATTTTTTAAAATTTCTATTATACAGCACATCTTTAATGCTTATTGCGCTATGGTCCAATCTCTCTTATGGACCAGAGGGTTATTTAGAAGGTTTCGGTGATGCCTTATTGTGCTCAGCAAACACAACTCAAATCAAGTCAAGATTGAGCTCAACACATCCAAAATTTGAAAACAAAAGATACGATTTTATAAAGCTCACTCCTATCCTCTGCAATGTGTTTAAGAAAGTAGCTTATCTCAAGTATGTAAATCTTATCAGACAGACTAATTCAATTCTAATCAAATGACTTAGTGAAGGAATTGGCTTTAAGCACAAATTACTAACAAGAAGTGGGGAAAAAAAAGTTATTCTTTTTGGTGATTTTTAGTGAAGAGAACCTAAATAAAGTTCCCCTTTCAGACCTTGGGATCTATAGGCAGATGATGTTAAGACCATCTGCTTCTTTAGCCAACGATTAACAATCACAATTAACAAGCACAGTGTTATGTGGCCAGCACAACTAACAACCACCTAAAGTCATGTACCCATTAGAGAAGGGTGGACTCAGGGGTGAATAAAAAAAAATTAATGAAATTCATAATCCAAGTCTTCAATGAGATTCAAATCCCAAGATTAAATTGTTTTGTTATTTTGTGTAAATACTTAAAAACAACAACAAAATAAAAAAAAAAGATTTAATTAAAATATATATCAAGCAGGCCACTCTTGCAGTGTCTGAGATCTTCCATCAGAGAACAGTACCAGGAAAACGAAGGGCAAACAGGGTAAGTGATGGCAAGACAATATAAAAGAATGGACAGGCCTGCCATTGAAAGGGATTCTATCCAAGGCAAAAGACGGAGAGGAGGGAGAAAGATGGTCAACAGACTAAGGATTAGGTGAAGGTGATTGAAAATAAATAAATAAAAAGATGAGGACTATTTCCTTTCCAATTTTTTAACAAAACAAAATTGACTTCAACAAGTGTATTTGTGCATAATTTTTTACTCTGTCACTCAATAGCTCATTTATATTCATTAACAAAAGATAGTTGACATAGAAAAGACTAATTAAGCTTAAACCCCCCCACTTCTATTTCTTTCCCTTATTTGAGATGCCATACAAAATAATTAATTAGGTGCCGATACCTATAGTTAATTAACTAATTGGTTAATTCTTTTATTGATTCTTGTTTTGTCATGTAAAAGAAATAATTGTGCAAAATTTCAGCTTGATCGGAGATTGGGTGTGTGAGAAATAACCCGTAGAAACTTTCGACCAGACAGAGGGGTACTATAAGCCTTGTAATTAAAACTCAATAATTTGCTTATGCTTATATTGAATCATGCCAAATTAGGTCAGACTATAAATCATAAGCTGTGCTTATGCTTATATTGAATCATGCCAAATTAGGTCAGACTATAAATCATAAGCTGCTCTAACTACACATTAATATGTAATAGTTTATTTTTTTTATGACAAACTCTATGCCTGCCCTGACAACCACAATAAAGTTCATCTTATAATATATAAAGGACTGACTTTTAAGACATCTCCAATGTCAGAGAACATTAAGAAGAATACAAAGCGTCAAAAGGAGTTATTTTAAAATCTGCCAATCATGACTCAATTTTCATTACTTCATTGCCAACACTCCCTTTCTAAAGGAATGCTAGTGCCAGAAGGCAAAAAAAAAAAAAATATAAAAAAAAATTTTTAACCACCAATAGAGAAATTAATACTGGTACAAGAAATCTTGGTTTGAGAAACTGGTAATGAGTTTTGGCACTTCAGCACAATTTAGGCCATGTCGTGCCCATAATCCTTCAAGGATTACTCTCTCTTTATAGAACAGGAGCTAAATTCCATACAGTAATGGGCAGAATTACCAGTAGAGACTTAAAAACAAAACAAAAACAAGAGGATCTATGGGTACTATATATCTTTGGGTACAAGTTTTATAAGTGAACTTGTTTTACATCTTTTCAACAGTTCTTAAGAAATAAAGATTATTACATTCTAGTCTTAACTTCTCGGGGGATGGTGGCAGGCAAGGTTTGAACCCAGAACATTCAGCATGCCCCACAACCAAGACAGCCATGCCAACTTTGTACTACAGGTACAGGATTGTATTTTGTAGCCTTATTAATTTTTTTAATTCACCTAAACCTTTCACATTTATCATCCTTTTTTTAAAGTATGTAAATGCAGTTTCTACTACTACTAATGCAGGTACTATGAAAAAATAAATTATTGCTACCGTTTTTTTTTATCCAAGAAGACAATCCAGTCATACAATACATTTAACTGATTTGATTAAAAAGCAATAAGAATTAATGGAAAGGGAAAAAGATTCATACATAGGTGTCTGTATTATATAAGAAAAACTGAATTGGAGAATGAATAAGTTATTTGTGTACAGTTGATGTGCTTAGGTTTAATAGTTAATAATGCTGGAGCAACATGTCATCAATGACATGTAATAAATATTTCATGAAACAAGGAAATAAATCAGATTTTCAAGAACAGCTAAATCATATACAAGCATAGGCATATCAGAATCAGCATTTTAAAGTTCAATTACAAGTCAGATAAAGTAGAATATCAGTTCAGTGAAGATTAGTATAAAATGTTGGATTTTAAAGAATTTATGAGGTCACACTTTTTGAACTAATAATAATGGCTTTGTCAATAAAATTATTAATACCGGTAATTAGAATAGATAAAACAAAAGTGTTTTTTTTTTTTTAAGTTTAGCTCTCATTGGTTAATTTTTTAGCGCTGACAATAAGCTTGTGGTTGAGCGCTAAGCTCTAACTTTACACATTTTCCTCCTGGTTTAGAAACACTCTTTTTTATTTAAAAAAATGAGGTCTGCACTAAAGTCTCTGAGTATGCCTTTCGGCCTTTCTATAAATGGTTAAGTGGCCTTATCTGAGGAAAGTATAGATTGTTGATTATTTGGGCTGTCCACACAAAACTTAATTGAGCAGATAATTTACAGCATTCAACCTGTGGACCTTTACATTTCAAATAGAAGTTTGTGTATAAACAGAAACACAGGTGTGCTTTACACTTGGCTGAACACAACGCCTCCAAGATAACTTGACCACTCATAATATCTCACTATACAATTTACTTTCATTGACTGTCAACCACCACTGATGCACTCCTTGGTCATGGCCAGATTCTTGTCTGCTTGCTGATCTTGGATGCTAACTGCAGAAGTAGAGAAGAGGATCCTTCCAGTGGAATGGAGATGCTACAGAGACTGCATCACAAAATGAGGAGACTGGAAAGAATCATAATGGCTACATGCCACCATGATGATCTGCTGACCACTGTCACAAAAACAGAACTATACTTATAGCAATTTCACAAGGTCCTCAGACCTTCCTTAAGGGAACAATATCAGGAAAAAGAAGCAGACAGAGAAAGTGAAGGGAAGACAACATCAAAGAATGGATAGGCCTGTCATGGAGAGAGATTGTATTCAAGGCAAAAGACAGAGAGGAATGAAGAAAGATAATTGACAGTTCATAAGTGGTGCCCCAACGGTTAATTAGATTGTGGGATAAGTGAGTTGAGGAAATTAATTTGTTTTTTTTTTAATTAGTTAGTTAATGGTATTTTTTTAAATTTAAATCTCATTTTGATGAGTAAACTATTTAGATATTACTACCCATACTGGTACCAAAAGTGCTTTTGTGCTAAAAATGTACTATTGGTCATGAAACATATCTAGTCTAGTCAGTAAAAAAAAAATTATGACTTCACTTCATACATTTATTTGCAAAAGGGGGGGGGGGTATATATAATTCTAATGAAGTTTGATTTCAGTCCCAAAAATATTTTCTTTAGAAAGTGCTAAGATCTATCAAACTGAGGTCTGCGCCAAAGTCTCTATGGATGTCTTTCTGTACATGGATACATGGCCTTAGCTGGAAAAAGTATAGATTCTTGATCATTGGGCTGATCACACAAAAACCTTAGTTAACTGATAACCTACAAGCTGATAATTTACAGCATTCAACCTGTGAACCTTTATGTGTCAAAGAGAGGATTGTGTATTAACAGTAACAGAGGTGTTCTATACACTTGGCTGGATACAATGCCACTTCTGTTACCTATGCCCATGTGTTTTGCTTTTTTTTTTTTTTAAAAAGTCGCACCATAAAAAATGGGGAATAAGAAATAGAATAGTAAATAGCAAACTGTTTTATAAAATTATGAAAAGCAGTTATAATTTATTTAGGTTTATACTTTTTATGGTAGTGGGTCGCTGCATAGTGGAGAATTGTAAAAAGGGGATCGCTGACCTAAAAAGGTCTGCAATTAACTTCTCTAGGCATATGATACCGGTATGTCAATTTTTTTTATTTTTTTTTGTAATCTTTTTTGAATTCTAAATGTAGTTATCACAAGAAGAGTGAACTACACCAGTTTCTTATAACAAAGCTTACTTTGTCTGTCTGGTACAACTTGAGATATTTCTCACACACCCTTTCTGTTATTTTGTCCACACCCATTCTCGGATGACAATACACGAATCAATAAAAAAAAATATTAAAAAACAAAACAACAACTTATTATATTATATTAAGTGTAGTTGCATCAATTAGCCTGGATCAGTTTTGTAAGTACTATTACAGCTCGTAATAATTGTATGTGATAAGAAATATTTTTACCAATTGAAATTGTTTAACTTTTAACTTTCTCAATGTGCTATGATCCTATCACTTGTCTGGACCAGTTTGGAAAGGGGAAGGGGACAAAAGAGTACCTCTATCTTGGTAAATGTTTACATGATTGGTTTTTAAATGGATACAAAAACTGTTCACTAAGTGTTCAAGAGTCTTCAAGGGGACTAATTTAACTTAAGCCACCACATTAGTCAAATAGGATTCCTTTCCCTTGTTCAAGATACCTAATAACTAATTTTTTTAAATTTTTTTTTGTGTTTCTTATTGACTCTTGCGTTGTCAGGTATGGTAAAATAAAAAATTTAGCAAAATTTCAGCTTAAAATTTAAGATTGGGTGTGGGAGAAATAATGTGTACAAACTTTTTGCCAGAGAAACAGATACAGTGAGTTGATATATAATATATATTCTTTGTAAAAAAATTAGTTTATCAATTAGTGGTAATTCATTAGTTTTATATAAAGAAAGCAGGTCAACTCTGTAAAGTAATTGGTTTTCCAGACTGATTCAGGCAACCCATTCCATGCTCTAATGGCACTAGGGAAGAAGCAAAACATAGATGAATTTGTCCCAGCATACCGCTATGTTAGAATAATATTGTGCCTTTATCTTTATGTCTTTCTGGTACAGGTATTTAAATAAGTTGTGCTTTTTTATTTGTAAGTAATTGTTCATTGTTTTATTATCCTTATTTATTTTTTTTTTAGGCTTCTGTCCTGAGTGTCTTTAAACTTGTGTGGTATTAATAATGTTAAAATATTAGTTAGTTACAAATGTTGCAGCTGTTCAAATTTTAAAACTGAATTTTGACAGACTGTATTTCTTGAAATAATTGAGTTACACAGTCAAAAGTACATCTAACAAGTCACAGTCTAAAGCAAATGTAACAAATTAAAGTCAAAACTACATCTAACAAGCTCAAATAGTCAACATTCGAGAAAACAAAATATTCATCAGTCCACTGAACAAGCCACATGGCCCAAGTAACATATATATTACAGCCATCCTTTTTCACTTTTTACAAAATGTGTACTGGAACCGGAAAAGCAAAACAAATTTATTACTGGTATGCATTATTTGCATTTTGTTACAAATATTTTCTTAATAAACCAAAAGGGTATTATATACATATGGTTATGTATTTATCATGATTTAATGAAAACAATAGGGAAACAGTATTATGCCGGTAAAATTGAAGTCTTCTGTATGTATTTTTAAAATCCAACCTTGCCTTCGGTACTTCCCCGCTGTCCTGCAGGGGGTATGGCCTAGGATGTAATAATCTTCAATTATTAAGGCACATCCCAAATATGTAAACAAAAAGAAACACAATATTTGTCTTGTATAATAGAACAAACCCAGCCAAGGACAATAGCCAATTTTTCATTTAGTAAATATATATATATTTATATAATTTGAACAAGCACTTGTGACATATTTTCAAATTGTTTTCTCTATGGTATTTGGAAAAACCCATTTAAATTTTTTTGGGAACTTTTCTAAACAGCAGAGAGAAATATGGGGGATGTATGTGAGCTTGCCAGGGTTATAATCAGGTATATTAAAAAAAAAACACATCAGTACAATAGATTTTTTTCTTGCTTCTCAACTGATATTTTCTGAAAAGATTAGCTGACATTGTCATGCCGATTGGCTTTTCAGTACAGAAATTGTCTAAAAAGCAGTTGCCTTCGTCCCTCTTTAATTACAACTAATTGCCACAAATTTTGCACTTAAACATACTCATACTCTACCCTTATTTCACCTTTTTCTTTTTTTTACTAAGCAAAGTGATGCACTTTTTAAATTAAACCTATTTTAATTTCCCAATGGCCAATGGGTAAGTTTTCTAGGTCTAACCATTATAGAGCTATGGAAATTAAGAAAAAAAAGGTCTCTATACCGGTAATGTTTATTAAATAGTTTTCTAGATCTACTAGTCTATAACTTATCAAGAAGGATCCTAGGTATCCCATATAAAGACCACATGACAAACCAAGAAATTAGAGACAATGTTACTACAGCGATTGGACCCCCATGATGACTTGCTAACTATCATAAAAAAATGCAAGCAAAAAATCTTACAAACTTTCGGGACTCGCAAAGACCTTCCTTCAGAGAACAGTACCAAGAAAAAGCAGAAGAGGCAGATAGAGAAAGTGATGGCAGGACAACTGAATCTTGCATAGTGCCCCAACTGTCCAACAGACTAACGGATATAGGTAAAGGTAAAAAAAAAAGAATCCTATCTTGAAGCTTAGCATGTGTGCAGTAGCCACTATCAGTCTATAGGCTCATAGTGAAATTTAGATCTACATTTAATCTATATATTTTTTTTTTTATAGAATCAGATGACCTTTACATCATCTGCCCTATAGACGACAAGGTCTGAAAGGGTAAATTTACTTTTTTTACCTAGCTCTAGACTAGTCTAGACTAGGACTACTTTTAGGTAAGTTGAAAAAAAAAATCTTAGGCAAGAGCATTATTTAGTGACTTTAACTTTAGCATAGATGCCTCCCTATAGTGCCTATGCTGCCAAAATGCCTATAGATCTAGCCACATCTATTTCTATAGATAATAGACTTAAATAGAGTTAGTTTTGAATTATATCTTTTATATAGCGCTATTTTTATGCTAGAAGAGCATGCTCAGAGTGATATGCTCCAATCTCATTTGTGCACCTGTGGGGGGAAGGGGGTATCGGAGAAGGTTTTTCCGTGCTGCCTTTAGGGCACTTTAGTTTTAGGCGCTCAGTAAACACAACTCTGCTCGAGTCAGGTTTCGAGCCTCAAGCCCCCTACTTAGGACTTAGGTAGCTAAGCCAAGTTAAGTTCAACTGTACTTAGCCTTTTGATATTCTAAATTCTAAAGGTTAGCGGCTAGTGTAGTTGTGTTTCCCAAACTGTGTTCCGCTGAGCATTAAGAGTTCAGACTCTTCAGAGAGGCCTGAGTAGGTGTTCTACAAACTACTGGAATTGTTAACATCAACTAGTATAGTTAGTACTACTTAGTAGACCACCCATGAAATAACTTCTCTTCTCAGAGGAAAAGTGTTCCAGTAATTTGAGTAAATATTCTTATGAGTATGTCACTCACTGTGTAGAAAAGTGTGTAACTCAGTCCTCAGTCTCACTGAGTGTGTAATGACTCTAACCAGAATTTATATTTTAAACGGTTTTGAAATAAAATATATTTAGAGAGGTTTTAGTGTATAATAAGTCTTTAATAAATGGCTAGATTTAGACACAAGTCTACGAGGTCTTTTCAAATAAAATAGAGTAGATGACCGAATCCAAGCTAACTTTCCTGACTTATCGAAATCAGGTTACAATATGACTGTAAAGGATTACGGTTAGCTATTTCTATAAACAAGCAATCCTTCGGATTATATTTTAACTATTTGAATCCAGGTTTGACTTTTAAAGTATTACCCCTAAAAAAAGTATTGCTTCTGGTGATTTTGTTCGCTGTAAGTATTTAATTTAACCAAATAATCGCTAGATCTCTATGTAAACAGACTAAAAAAATATGCTTTCAGGCGACTAGATCTAAACAATTCCAATGCGCATGTCTTCAGGTAAGCGGAATCAAGCGTTTTAAAAAAAAAATACCATTCGACATTTTATACTGTATAATGTTAATTATTTAATCGCAGCCTACTATACGTACATAGATCCGCATTTAGATCTATGTGCTACCATTGTTAAGTTAATTACAACCACGCATCGAATATAGATCTATTAAGATGATCAGATATTTGCACGATGTAGGCCCCCCACACACACACACAATAATTAAAATACTTTCAGGCTTTCTAATACATTTTCCAATATAACCGGCCGGTCAAAATATCGTAGAAGTTAACGATTGTAGCTGCTACTTCACTTTTTTCTATTCAACTCGCATCATCCATAATATAATATAGGCCTACGTACTGCGTTGAGGAGAAAGCTTTTTAAGTTTTTGCGCTTCTTTTTGTGCATTTCTGAATCAATTCGTCAATGGTAGAAGAGATTTCTAAAGCACTGACATTCTGTCTCTAAATAAACACCTGGTCTTGCGGTATGCGCGCTTGACTGTCGTTCGGTGGTCTCGATACATGGTCTCGTGTTCAAACCCTGACTGCTGCCCTCCCCCGTTGTCCTTCGCAATGCAGCCACAATTCAGCACACAGATTTATAAAGACCTAAGCTACTTTTAAATTATTTTGTTATTATTGTTAAATTGCTTTTGAAAAGGCAGGTTGTTATAGGTTGTTTTTTTTTTTTTTTTTTTTTTTTTTTTTGCGTGTCTATAAACTGAGCAATTTTACTAATGGTGTAACTCTATTTAAATATAAATATTTTAGTGTGTGTGTTTTTTTTTAATAAAGCCCACTGCCCCATTTTGCATGTATTTGTTGTTTGTTTTTTCTTGAGGTACCCGGGTCCCAAAACAAAGGACGAAAATTCGAATATTGGTCTTGACTTAGTCTTTTTGACTCCTAGTGGAGCCTAGGGTCGCAGCAACAATGCGAATAGCCATCGGTCTTTTTTTTTTTCCCCTCAGCTGGTTCAATGTCCATCCGTAGGCATAGGCAAACTAGGCAGCCACCAAGGGCCTTTAATTGGTGGGCAGGGGCGTCGCTAGGAAGTTTCCATCGTTTGGGGGCCCGGTGGAACTTGACTCTTTGGGGGCCCCTGCATTTTTCGGAATATTTAATGTTAATATTCAATGTTAAAAAAAAAACACTTATTTGGAGCCCCCCCTCAAGTGGGGGCCCGGGGGGATTTTCAAATTCTCCCCCCTCATCCCCACCCTAGCTACGCCACTGTTGGTAGGGGCTTCGCATATGACTTAAAATATTTTTTTAGAGAAGAAATAGCAAAATCTGTGCCCATGTTTTGTTGGAGTACACTAGCCTGACCAGGTTTGAAATAAATTGTTTAGTTATATTTTTTACTGTTTATTTTTACTTTCCATTTCATCACGGGCCACCTAATTCAATTCGCCTAGGGCAGCGGTTCTCAACCTTTTATGCTCGGCGACCCTTTTTTACAATCCCCCACTCTGCCGCGATCCCCTCCCCCTACACACAAACAGCAATATCAGAATAGACAAAAACAATCCATATTTTTGATGGACTTAGGCAACCCCTGGAAAATCGTCAATCGACCCCCCAAGGGGGGTCGCGATCCATAGGTTGAGAACCCCTGCCCTAGGGCGTTTCAACATTTAGATCCACGGCTATCCCCGATGGCCCTTGGTGTAACTTTAGATCGCAAACTAAAAATGTGTGAGCACATTCAGGATGTTGCAAGAAAGGCCTCAGGGAAACTTTGCATTGTGCGGAATCTGGCATCCACGAAGTGGGGAGCCCGAGCAGACATGCTCCGATCCCTGTATTTAGGAGCAGTCCGATCACAGATAGACTACAGCCTACCTGTGCAAATTTATGGCTCTAGGACTGCTCTTGAACAGCTTGATAAAATACAGTCCCAAGATGATTGAAGTTCAAGATCTAAGATTTGTCTGTGGTACCTTTAGGACAAGTCCAGTAAATGCGGCTGAAATAATGGCTAATGTAGGTCCACTAAACCTTAGGAGGGAAAGTTCAGTACTGACCTGCTTTGAACGATATAAAAGGCTGGACGATTACCTCCCAGCTAGAAAACTATTGGATGGTTGGAGATGCAGATGACGTGTCAAGATGCAGTCTTTTATGCAGGCTTTGTAAAGCCCTGGACCATGGTCCCCCAATATCGACACTGTCATCATGGCCTCACACAATATGAAGCAGCGCCATGGCATTCCTGTGATAATGCAGTGGGTACCAAGTCACATAGGTGTGACTGGGAACACTATTGCAGACTCCTTGGCCCACCAGGGAGGACAAATTCCATCAACTGAACAGTCTGTAAGTTTTCACCATGCCCTGGCTACAATTCAAAAAACTGAAATGGAAAAGTGGTTTGAGTGCTGGGACAAGTCCCCAAAAGCCCGTGGAGTCTGGGAGCGCATGAGGCGCCCTGACCACACTTCCCCGTGGTGGAGGCTGTCCAGGCCTGAGCAAGCTGTTATAGCACAGTGCAGGACAGGCCACTGTCCTGTTGGCTCATACTTTTCACGGTTATGGCCTAATTTTGACTCACGGTGCCCCCGCTGCGGGGAAGAAGAGGAAACCGTACCTCATATTCTGTTTGACTGCCCCAGACTTGCTGATCTCCGTCTCGACAGGTCTGGGAAACCAAAACTTCTCGACCTGTATGGTGACGCCTACGCACAACGCAGGACAGCAGGGTTTCTGTCCAGGGCTTTTGCAAGAGAGGATTTAAGCCTCTCAAGCCCTCACTCAAATGGAGTTTAATGATTATTATATTAGTGATCCTCGATGGCTGATCCATCCTGCCGTCTTAGCTTCTTGTTCAGCTTACCTTCTCCATGTTTGCTGTAGTCTTCCTGTCTTTCTCTTCCCCAGTAGGTGCAAGTCTAGGGCCTGCTGGGCAATGCTTTCTGTTTTTCGTATTGCATGACCAATCCAGCCCCATTTTTGTTTTCTGATTTCTTGCTTTATTGTTTTTGTGAAATATATTATTCTACCTTAACCTTTTTTTTATTACCTCCCTTAGTCTGTTGGACCTTTTTTTTTTACCTCCCTTAGTCTGTTGGACCTTTTTTTTTTTTACCTCCCTTAGTCTGTTGGACCGTTACGGCACCATGCAAGATTTGTCAACCGTCTTTCTCAATTCCTCGCTGTCTTTTGCCTTAGAGCCTCTTTCAATGGCAAGCCCATCCTTTCTTTTGCAAGCCCCAAAGACCTTGTAATATGGTATATTAATCAAGCTTAATAAATAGCTAGAGAAGAAGTATTTTTGTGAATTCGTCGTAGCTTATGGTACCTGGAATTTCTGTCTTTGTATCTTTCTGAATGTTTAATTAGGTAGAGGAGAAAGGGTTTTAGATCCCACATCTTTTGATGCTGTTTGTAATAGTTTAAAATTTTATGAAGAACACTTTACATTTGAAAGGTAAAATTAATATTAGGCTAATGTATAAAAAAAAATTACCAGGATTTATAATTAGGGGCCTATATTATCTATATTAAAACTATTAGTGCTTTTGAGACTGGAGTTTTGTTAATAGTAGTATGAATATATCAATTTGATTTCCAATCATGTCATTTATTAATGAACAAAACCACTCGAATTGCCTCATCTTCCTTCGTCTTCTCTCTTATGGAGGAGCGAAAGATCCTCAATGAATATTATAAAGTCACAAATGCAAGTGACTTTGTCGTGACCAACTTTGCGCTCAGAAATGACAATCTCATAATCGTGTTGTTGTTTTTTTCGGTAAGATGTTTGTTTTTGTTTTTACACAGATCTCTTTTATTTCAATTATTTCCCTGTAGAAGATAACATTGCTAAAAACACATAAGACAAAACCAAAAGTTCCATGTTTTCATAAAAATTAAAATTAAACATTGTTCATAAATGGACCTCATTCACCAATCGTAAACAAACA
>JADKLZ010000687.1:642536-660575 GCA_021533235.1 Biomphalaria straminea
ATGCGTGGTCGAGAGGCTAAGTGCGCCTGAACTTGGCATGGCTTGACTACCTAGAAAGGGGCTCGAGGTTCTTCGACACCCGACTCGCACAGAGTTGTGTTTCATCATTGGCCTCCTTCATTCGTAGAACGACTGTGGTTCATCTCGCACACTTCCTCTGGGATTGTTTATGGTCAGCAGTTCCCCCCCCCTCTCCGCGCAGCTGTGTTTACAGCACGGAAAACCAACTCCACAGATACCCCCTCCCCCCCCCCCCCACTGGTACACAAATGAGATTGGACCAAAGCGCTCTGAGCATGCTATAAGCATGAAAGTAGCGCTTTATAAAAGCTATAATAATAACCGTCTTAAAATTTAGTTTCTATGGCAGCCCAAAAATTACAAGAAAAATAATGCTAAATGTTTTTGTTGGTGCGTGAATTTCCCATAGTAAACGGGTGTATCTTCAACTATGCATACCTTCAACGTTGCCAATCAACGCAAAGATATACTTTTTTTAACACAGTAATCATACGTAATGTACGTATCTTAATCCTTAAATGTATGTTTTATTACTTCAGAAAATGTTGTTTTTTTTAAAGGTAAACAACTATAAGAATCTTGGGAATAATAATTTTTTATTGCAAATATCTTGATCTTTGTGATAACTTTGGTTTCAAACTTAAAAAAAATAAATCGAATTCTTAATAATCTTCATAATCCTAATATATTGATAATTATCTTTCAAACACGCAAGTCTTCAAATTTTAAAAGCAAAACTCAAGGGAGGCTATCAATGTGCGCACGTTGTTCACTTGCAAGATAGGAAGAGCAAAGGGAAACAATCCATTAAATAGATGCACAGCTGTTTGTAAAGTAGTTACTACTTTTAGAACTTTAAACTTAGTTTACAAGCTACTGTTTTTGAACCGCAGTGTTATCAATATTTGCAAACTTTAAATATTACAAGCAAATAGGTTTATCAATGACAGATTGTATTTCTAAAGTTTGTTTCAGCTCTGTCTATCAATCCCATATATTACAGACGTTACTTTAAAAAAAAAAAGACAATTACGTCCTACACATTTCATGTGTTAATCTAGGCAAGCATGTTATTCAATGACTTAACTCTGTTAAACCGTTTTTTTTTTCTGGCTGATTCAGGCAACCTATTTCATTCTCTAACGGAACTAAGAAAGAAGGAGCACATGTACAAATGTGTTCTAGCGTATGGAATAAGAAATGTAGGAAAAGTTGGTCGTTGTGCTGGCTACATTAATCATGGGCCACAGCAACAGATGATCTTTGCATTATCTGCCCCATAAATCGCAAGGCCTGGAAGGGGAACTTCGTTTTTTTTTTTAAGAGTAGACCTACAGAGACAACACACATAGAGAACAAGAAACAACATTGTATTCAAATCAATGTATTTATTTGCAAGTACAGCAACAACATAATTCATCAACTAAGTCAAAGAAATCAATGCAACAAGTTTTAAATTGAGTATCTCTTTAAAAAAACAAGTCTCTAGGTACAAAACGTATATTAGCTCTAAGCTCGACATCGCCAATTGTTTTTTTTTTTTTCAGTTCTATACCCATCAAATAGACTTTATGTGAAGTTATGAGCTAGTCTAGACTATGAAGTGATATTATAATTTTATATCAGATATTACATTGTTTTTGTTTTGTTTTTGATGACCGAAATAATAATGTCATTGTAAAGCAGAAGCCATTAAGGAAATGAACAGAGTGCTGCAGGTCAAGCTGTGAATGACGCATCAGCACTCTTTGGAAGCGATGGGTTTCAAATATTTGTCCAAACTCAGAACACACTTTGACCTCGAGCTTCTCTTGTTAGCATCAACTAGCCATCAAATTTATTGTGTCCAAAAAATAGTATAAATAAAATATGTTTTAATAAACACAATAATATAAAATTTTGAATAATGCTATCCTTGAAAAAAAAATAGTATTAACAGTATCACAAATATCATATAAAAACTTTAAAACAAAAAAATAAAATACATACATGAGGTATTAAAAAAATTTCTTTGACAGAGTTATAGACATGTTCCAGGATCAATGCAAAAGGGGGGGGGGGACAAAAAAAGCGTTTATATAGCGTTACTTTCATGCTTATAGCATGCTCAGAGCTCTTTGGTCTAATCTCATTCGTGACCAGTGGGGGAGGGGGCTCTGTTTTTTTCTTGCTGCCTTTAGGCGCTTAGTAAACACAACTCTATATTTATATTTTGTCTGCTATAGCAAAATTAAGTCAGTGTGACTACAGGAAGCACGAACTCAGCATTCTTCAACATTACAAATTTCAACGTTTACATTATGCTACTCTTTCAGGTGAACAGCTTAACATCATAGCTACGCTCACATCCGGACAAAAGTCTGACGACAAAGCTGCAAATCCGAGGACTACTATAGGAAACTGTTTCGAGAAGTTAAAAAGCAAAGAACGGCGATAACAAAATCATCTTGGAAATCAAGCAAAATGTTCTGAAGTGGCTTGAACTCCTCAACTGCGATATATACAATGACATGTTAGAAACAGGACAGACACCTACAGACTTTAAGCTTGTATACTTGTATTCGCTATTACCGAAAAAAAACTGAAAACTTCAAAACAAAACAACACCTAGTGACTTTAGACCCATTTCCGTTTTAATGCCGACAATAAACTGCTGACCAAAATAATTTTGTAAGAGTGAAGCCCCTTATACCTCACCTACTTGGACAAGACCAGTAATGTAGCAACCCTGAAAAAAATATATACACGAACTAAACAACTTCTAGCGAGACATCATATATTACTGTAGAGAAAAAGACTTTCCATTGACCAAGAAAAAGCTTTCGACAGAATCGACCATGGTTATCTATTTAAAATACTAGACAAGGCAAAATGGAGTTCGCGAGGGTGGGAACAACGAGGCGGCGTGGTTGAAACCACGAAAAGGTGAAGTGCCTCATTATGTTCATCTCGTGAAGTGCCTCATTATGTTCATCTCAAGTATGAAAACGATCCAAGGACCTACAAAGTCCTGGAAGAAGGCAACAATGTTGATTTTTCCACAGGAGGACCGCTGGTCCAAGCAATGTCCTAAAAGGGCTACCCAGATGGGAAACAGAAAAAAAAAAGAACAAGAAGGGAGCTGTTAGACAGTATAGAGACACATTATAGTTGAACGCGACATTTAGTGACGTTACGGATTAATGGGTTTTTAGTTTATTAATGTTATTATTAGTCAGTTGGTGTTTGGAATTCAAGATGACTACATCTTATTACAGACAAAGACTCGACAGTGGCCTTCATGCACTCAACTTTATTCAAGTATCTAACGGTCTGGACTTTGTCCTTACATTTTGTTAATGTGTAGGTCTTGTTCATGAGTAATGTAAACGCACCTAATACACCCATACAAGAAACTCAAACATATCCTGAGTAATCTGTCCAATTCAGACAGCTATCGTAGAGCTATAAGGTCAAGGCCTATCACAGGACATACGTCACAGCCCTACAGGAGTCGGTGTGGGGAAAGCCAAAACAAGATAGAGAGAAATGGCTGGAAAGGAAGAAAAAAGATACAGCACAGGAAAAAAAAAACAACAGTAGTTTTAACGTTAGATGAAATTCCTCTCAAACAATTCATGGACTTCAAAGATGGTAATATAGTGGCTACTGATCATTGTTCAATAAAGTTGGCATTAGCATCTCGTGTTTTTATGATACAGTCTTTTGTCAACTTATAAAGATGTTATTCATATTTTACCAGTAAGTTCAATATCTGCTGAAGAATTGCACAATATAACAAAGAAAATTACTGTTGACAAAGTAGGACTAGATCAGGGCATGTCTTTTGTACATGTGTTTTGTGACTTTGATAAGCAAGATAAACAACAAGGCAATCTGTGTAAGACATTTGAAACAGACCAGCCATCATTTTTTTAAATACAGTTTTTGTAATAATGCCAACTCATTGCTGTGTACCTTTTTGTGATGGTTCTGGTGGACATGCGTTCCCAACAAATGAAGAAAGAAAAAAAAAATGGATTGCAGCAATCAAAAGAGAAGGTCCTAATCATAGGGATTGGTACCCAAAAGGAAATACAAAGATTTGCAAGAGACACTTTGTCAAAGAAGATAACTGTACAGGTAGGTGCATACATTTTTTATTATAATGTATTATTTATATTATGTTTTATATGAAAAAAAATTAAAGGTATTTTAATTTTGATTTAATAACTGCACATTATTAAATTACTTGTTTTGTTTTTTTATACATATTTTGTTTTTTATTCTTCCAAACAAAATGTTTATAATATACCTTTATAATGATCATCTAAACAATATGTTTATTTTTAATCTTTCAAATATTACATTATATAAATTTTAGAGTAAGGATGTAATTAGTTTGTACACATTTTTATAATTGAATAATTTAATTATCACATACTACTACTTGCACTTAAACATATATATATATATATATATATTTATTTATTTATTTAGAACCAAATTTTAACACTTAAATTCTTCAAATATTTAAGAAAATAGAACAGACGCAAAATAGACAGTGTCATTCATAAAAAGCTTATTTTCACAATTGATTAGAGTAACACCTTTTTAAGTAATCATTTAAAGTTTAAAATTAATTTAAAAAATAAAATAGATTGTGTATCATAAAATACCGGGTACTTGAAAAAAGCTAGTACTAAAAAAACAACACAGATCTTGGGTAAAATACTCATCAAATAAAGTACTGTAAATGTGCACTTTCCTGCGCTATTTTTAACTCTTTTTCTTTTTATAGCCTCTATCTGGTTTGATCTCAACCACCCGTATTTTTGTGCATAATTTTTTTCTCTATCAGGCACACTTATTATAATATAATAATGTCAGTTTAATTTATAAAGAGAACTGAAAAATGCAAAGTTATATAGGGGAAAAAGCCACTTCCGGCCCAATAGTTTTGAAAAAAGATACGAAACGAAATAGCGCAACAAACCCTATTGGATAAATCAGAAAGATGAAAATATTTCCTTTGACTCTCAAGATTTTAATGATTCAGCAATAAGGCTTTTTGGTTTAAACCCAAACCAGAAACAGCCCTACTTTACTACATAGCACTTGAAGGGGATCCCAAAACATCCAACATTTTGGTTACCGTCCCAGGACAACGACAGCAGTGTTGGACATGTGGACTAGATACACACTGGCCAAACCAATGCACACACACACACACAAACAGCAAACCTACGCTTACAAAGGAAGAAACACTCCACCAACCAGCACTACACACAACACACCAACACGTAACACAACACACCAACATGAACACAACAACACGCCAACACCAGTGTGAGGACTGCAGATACGAGAGACGCATGCATGGATTAGAGAAGAATGTTTGTTGATACGATACGGGTGGGTGATTGAGACGAGAGTGTGAGATCTGCGCCTTCGAGAAATTAACTTAGTCAAATAGAAATATTATATATATTCACAAATTTACAGTTTGCATTTGCACAGTATTAATAGCAAACTTTAACTTTCATATCTGTTATAAACATATCAAAGAAGAAGTATTGTGAACAGACTCTATGTTTGATACTAAGTCTGGAAAATTACTAACAGCAACGCGGAGTAGGCCAAGATTAAAAAGTGATGCAATTCCATCAGTTTCCTGGATGCCCCAGCTACTACACAACGAAGTCAACGACTAAAACACGTGAGTGTCCGAGTGTTAAAAATCAGCGCTTAGAGAGTGAAAGAATGGAAAGTGTGTTAAAAGAGAGTGTGAAATCTCAAGAAGAATATGACAGAAGAAATAAAAGAAATGATTTCTGTCAATGTAAAGAAAGTGTAAGACGTATGAATGTTTCTACATTTTGGGATGTTATTGAGAGGAGTGTATCATTTTTTGTAAATTGTCAAGGTTTGGGACCAGTTGAGATAATATATTTTATTGTTCTTGGAACATCTCTTGATGTTAAAGTTTTCTTTAAACAAACAGAAATATTTTGTATAGGTGATAAGCAACTGCCTAAAACATCTACATTTATGAAATAACTAATTTGTTAGAACTCATTGAACACAGTATTCTACCACAAACCACAATACTAACAGTTTAACTATTCTTAAAGAAACACTAAGTACACTCATCAAAAATGACCATGAAAATAAGCTTATTTATTCTTTCATCTTGTCCCAAATGGAACTGATAGAAACTAAAAAAGTATAAAGAGAATTGTGACATGTTTTTATTTTCTTCCTTATTGTTTTTAATATCCCCACAAGCTTATAAATATGTAAGAAACTCTGGCAATATTACCTCACCCAAACACCATTAAAAGAACTTGAAATTCTTTTAAGATTGGTCCTGAATTAGAGCAGATAGAGGACAATTGATTATACAGCATGAAACAACGTGTTATTAGTTTAAAAGAGCATGAAAGAACAGTCATTTTAATGTTAGATGAAATACATCTCAAACAATTCATGGACTATAAGGGTGGCAATATAGTGGGCACTGATCAGTGTTCAATAAATTTGGCATCAACAGCTCATGTTTTTATGATACAGAGTCTTTTGTCAACTTATAAATATGTTATTCATATTTTACCAGTAAGTTCAATATCTGCTGAAGAATTGCACAATATTACAAAGAAAATTATTGTTGGCCTAGACAAAAAAAGGACTAAATGTTATGTGTGTAGTCACAGATCATAATGCCATCAATAGAAAAATCATAGAAAAACCATGACACTCTTTATAAGCCTTCTAAATTAAGCATTGTCTACCCACATCCTGCTGATAAGCCAAGCTATTTGCTCTTTGTTATTGACATGTACATATTTTTAAATGTGTAAGAAACAACTGGATAAATCAGAAAGATGAAACTATTTCCTTTGACTTTCCAGATTTTATTGATTCAGCAAAACATTGTAAAGCTTCTTTTCTCCCACTTCAAAAAATGTATGAACTTGAAAGTGGTCAACTTTTAAACTATGGGCATGGTTTGTCAGTTAAGGCTTTATGGCCCAGTAGTATAGAAAAACAAAATGTTAAGCTAGTTCTGAAATTTTTTTTCAGAACACATTATAGAGGCCTTCAAAGAACTTGGGCTAAAGTAGAGTTTGTTTCATTTCCACAGCACGCTCCATTGGCTTCCTGTGAAAGCAAGAATCGATTACAAGGTCGCCACACTTTGTCATCAGTGTATATACAACAATGAGATGCCTTTGTGCCTTTGTACCTTAGTACTCCATGTCCCCCAGAGAGCCCTACGCTCAATGGACTCAGCGCTTTTAGTAGTGCCACGTTTCTCTCTCAAAAGCTATGGTCAGCGGGCTTTTTCAATCACGGACCAAAGGTTTGGAACTCACTCCCCATTGATCTCAGACAGACAACATGATACACCACTTTTAAGAAGAACATTACTTATTATTATTATAAATGGTGGAAAATAGTAAATGTTAAAAATTCATTTGTTGGTCAGAGATGTAAAGATAAATATCATATTACTAATGATTGTCAATGATGCAAATATTCATTTTTTAACTAATTTTCTGAAATGACTTGATAATTGGTGTACCTCAATGTCACAGCCCAGTTTTAGAACCCCTGTGACATGGAGTGACATACAGTCACATATTGTAATATCCCGTGCCTCCTGCACGAGAGTTATTAAATGAACTCTGAATAAGGAGAAAATCTAGTCAGTTGATATTGAACTCCGGTAGAGTAAGGTGTAGTTATACTCTGACTATATTATGTACCTTGATATTTTTCCTCTGACTGTAATATATATGTTGAATTAAGTTGATTGAAGGTTCTGAGTGATAATATTTCTTATGGATTGATACTTGTGCCTTGTGGTTATATATATATTGTGTGGCACGATTCGCCAGTCTTATTATTTGTTCTTATATATATTATAATAAAGATAACGTCTGCAGAAACTGAGTTCCTTCATTTGTTTACATGTAAGTGCCAAGACCGTAGTACTCAGTAATATTACACGACTATCAAAGTAGTCCATACAGTAAACCACATAAACTCGAGACCAGAAGAGGTCTCTAATCACAATCTGTCACACAGTAATATCAGACGTGACATTCTTGGTGGCCAGTATTGTATTAACTGATATTCATTCAGTGACAGTCAGTTAACATGTCATTAATGACATGACGAACCTACAGCTCTCCAACTAGCGGAGGAATACAAGAACTCTTTCCTTTTCTGTCAAAATGGCTCCATAAACACCGCTGCGGAACGGAGAGGTAAAATAAACATCTAACACTAGATCTACAAGCCAGCAGATGCAACAAATGGATATCTAGACTAATCTTAACTCAACTTTTAGATCCAGGTACGCTATAAACTACTACAAGCAAAATCGATACAGTGATTTAGATCTAAATAATCAGCAGTATTTCAATACAGAAGCAAGAAACACGAGCGAGTCATATGACGTCATTTTTTAATTCAGTCGCTTGACCTCTACACCTTGGCCTAGCATATTCAAATTAGGTCAGCAAAAGAACTGTTATCTACAAATAAAAAGTGAATTAATTGAGCTACCTTCGCAAGTCTTGAAAGATAATTCAACAGATAATTCAAGTAAACCTATTTAACATGATTACTATCCATCACTCAAAAAGTAATTAATATATAATCTCGTCTTGAATATATCATCAAGAATCAGCAGTCTATAAAGAAACTACAAACTGACAGAAACTCAGAGAGCCATTTTGGACTTAATATCAATTGATTGTCGCACCAGGTCAATGCCTATTCAACTTAGACTCTTTTGTGACCTACTTTAGAGAGATGAGAACTTATTCAACTATCTTCTCATGAAACTCAATACACAACCATCTGATGAGCTGCAAATTGAGTGAACAGTTCCTGGAGAAAAGCTGCAACACACTGAAGTGCCTGTCCTGGTCTACCTGTCCTGATCAACCAGACGTCATTCAAGTCATCATCATCGGGTGAACGTCTTTTAGACTCTCCCATGCATTTGTCCCTGGCTGTGTCTACACCAGTACTATGCAAGTATAACCTGGGCACAGTTATACTCGTAGCTATAGCAATCTATATAGCAATATAGATGTCATACCAGTCATAGCAGTCATATTATTAACATGGCTAATCCTAGTCCTAGGCTACATTGAGCGAGATAATTGTATTTATTTCTCAAGTACAGTATTATGTTATGATTCCAGTGGATTAATTATTATATTTCACTGTGTATAGTCTTCTATTTTCAAGGCAAGTACCTGAGGATTACATTTATAATCAATCAAGTCATCGTGCCCATATTATCCTCATTCTATCAGTGGATTAATAGTCTAAATTTTTCTAAGTGGATTAGTTTGTCTACACTCGGATTATCGCTTGCACTGGATTATTTATTGCACAAGTTCATCATTGTTACTATGTCAATGGATTACTCTACAGTTGGATTATCATCTCCATTGGATTATTGAATAAGTTTATTGTATTATTTCACTGGATTACTCATCTGGATTACTATTGACTATTTCAAGAGAGAAGATCTGCACTAAAGAAACCACTGTAAGTTGAAATGAATTTTTTGATAATTGATTATAAGTAAGAAATATTGTATTGATTAATACATTGTACAAGTATTGCTGATTATCAGATATAGTCAGAAGAGAATAGTCACATTTTTTTCCCATCTATGTTAATTGTGTTATTTCATAACTTCTTTTAGGGAATATTCTACTTATTCTTTAACCTCTATAAGGCCCAATGCGTTTGAGGCTCTCCTTGTTGGTACGGAGGTCATAGAATACAGTGGGAAATTATTTATTTAGCTGTAGAGTCTTGTTAGTATCTTTGTCAGTGTATTTAATTTGTATTTATATTGTTGGTTTGTTTAAAAGTTCTGTATCTATATATCTGTATTTCTCCTGTCTAATTTCTACTTTTTATTGATTTTTTTAAAGCAGACTGTGTTGTTTTATATATTGTTTCTGTGTTTGTCTTTTTCTTATATTGTATATATACCTTTTCCTCTTATTATTTTACATTTTTTTTCCTTCTATTTTACACTGGCACTATAGCAGACATGCATAACATATGTTGATATTTTATGAGTACTTGAATTTGAATAATTTTGACACTGAGTGAATAACTCATTTTGATCTTGATCTAGATCTACATAGTTATTTAATATTTCACATTACAATTTTTCATCATAACTATTGATTGATTTTTTGATTGTATGTACACACATGTAAAATAATACACATATTTTGTGACAAATATATCATAGCACATTTTCTCACCTATTTGACCAGTTGAGTACACAAAGCATTAAACATGTCTTCATATGATAAAATTTTAGAGCTAGTGAAGGTAATGGAACTAGAGGGTGACAAAAAGAGGGAATTCATAGAGAAAGAATTAGCAAAATTAGAAAAGAAAGAAAAAGAAGACAGAGATAGGGCTGAAAGAAAAGAAAAAGAAGATAGAGATAGGGCAGATAGAGATAGGGAAGATAGGAAACAAAAAGAAAAAGAGGATAGGGACAGAGAAGAAAGAAATGCTAAGAGAAACCATGAAAAGGAATTAAAAGAAATAGAGACCAAACAAAAAGAAATAGACAAAACAGTAGAGTTAGCTAAATTAGAGGCTGCCAAAACTAATCCCAGTATTTTGACACAACAGTCCACCCCAAAACCATTTATCTCCAAATTTCACAAGTTTAATCTCAAAGATGAGACCCTTGAAAATTATCTAGTACAATTCGAGCATATTGCCTCCACTCACAACCTTACAAATGAAGACATGGCCAAACATTTGTTAGCCAATTTATCTGGGGAACCCCTCAACATCATTGCCACATTAGCAGTAGAACAGAAAAAAGACTATGCTGCAGTAAAAACCAGACTTTTAGAGCATTATGGGAAAAATAGTGATTTTTACCGACGAGAATTTAGAAACACTAAACTAAAGAAGGATGGGGACTTTAATAGAATTATATTTGACATGAGAACTAATATGATAAAGTGGTTAGAGTTAGCGAAATGTGACATCAAGGATCCTACACAAATACTGGACATGCTACTGATTGACAATGTGCTGAACAATGTTACTGATCTAGTATTTACATTCCTCAAAGAAAAAAAGATCAAGACAGAAACTGACCTCATCACCAACTTAAATCTGTTTAAAGACAGCCACCCTGGACATACCATTGACAAAAGGGATCTACATCAACTAGTAGCGACTGCAACAACATCCAAGAACAATAGTAATGACAAATACAAGTATTCTAACAACAAGACTTGCTTTAATTGTGGATGTAAAGGTCACGTGAAACAGCAGTGCAGAGCCCCTAGAAGCTACAGCAACAACTACAGATATAGAAGCTACACTAACTTCTACAACCCAAACAACTATAGGCAAAACAACTACAACAATAGTTACAACAATACATCATATAGACCACAGCAAAGTGTAAGCCCTAATGATAGAAGAAATTTCTCAAACAATAACTACCAGCATAACAGCTATAACAACAACAACAGACAATCCAGGAGAGATCAGTTCGACTACTACACAAACAACCAACAGAACAACAATAGGGGAAATAGTAACAACAGAAACAACAGTAGCAATAACTCCAACACACGTAGAGAAGAAAATGTAGCATATATGAATTCAAATATGTCCAAAATAAGGGTGTTCCCAGCATATGTTAATTTTGAGGAGGTGGGATCAATTCGCGACACTGGAGCCTCAGTTCAGCCATAATCGTTAAAGCTTCACTAGTAAAACCAGAACAGTATTTAGAGCAGACTGTTAAGGTGACATATGCAAATGTACAAAAGTTCGACATTTGCAAGACTGCTAGAGTTTTGATAGAATCCCCCTGGATCACAGGAGAGCTAGAAGTCATAGCTATGGACACTCCAGCACATGACTTAATAATAGGCAACGTAGAGGGGATAAAAAGTCCATCAGTAGAAGAAGTTATGGAATGGGCGGAAGAGAAACAAAAATACTCCCTACTAAAACATGAACTACTAGCAATTGAAACAAGAGCACAAAAAAGAAAAATACCAGAGATAGAATACCCCACAGCATTATTCAATGAAATAGGGATAAATAGGGAAGAATTAATTAAAATGCAAAAAAGTGACACCACAATACAAGACCTTCTTAACAAAGACTATAACAAAATCAATGTCAATAATCACCACATAGAAATCAACAATTTAGCCATTAGATACAACAAAAAAGATGACTGTACTAGACTGCAAATACTCATTCCCCAAACTTTAAGATCTAAAATATTAAGGATGGCACATGACGACCCCACAGCTGGACATTTAGGAAAGAAAAAGACATATGCCAAGATAGCAAATAGTTTTTTTTTGGCCAAAGATGGGGAAAGATATTAAGAACTACATAAATAGCTGCACAGAATGTGCTAAGCAAAAGACAGTAACCAGAGCCCCACTAGAGAAATCAGACAAATCACATTATTTTTGGGATAAAATATCAATGGACATAATGGGACCCCTAACGACTAGTAGCAAAGGGAACAAATATATTCTGGGTGTTATTGACATGTCCACTAGATGGGCAGAGGCATTTCCTTTAAAAGACATAAAAGCCATTGATATATGCAACTGCTTAAAGACACTTTTCCTCAAATTTGGGTTCCCTAACAAGTTATTGTCAGATAATGCATCAAACTTTAAGTCCCTCCTTAACCAGGCCTTTGCAGAGATGACTAACATCCGCCTAGTACACAGCACAGTATATTCACCACAGGGAAATGGAGTAATTGAAAAGTGGAACCAGACTATTAAACAGATGATATACAAGCTAGAAAGGGACTCAATGAGTACCTGGGACCAGACTCTTAGTTATGCCATATTCGCATACAACACCAGCGTACATGAAACCACCAAATTGTCCAACTGTTGGATGTTGGACAAGAGAATTACTACCATCTCACATACAACTTTTTGCTTTACCAGAAATGTCTTCTTATTGTTTTTCTGAGTTAAAACTTATGTATTGTTAGGGATATTTCAAATAGACACTTTGGAAGCTAGATTTGGTTTATATAGACAGTTAGCTGGTGCCCAATAGAATATTTAAATTAGGCAGGTTTTTGAAATTGAAAAAAAAAACTTAGAATGTCAAATGTCCTAAAGAATAAACTGATGAACTGCTTTTTGATTTCTCTGTTAACTGATTCTACACACATAAGTACCAGAATGCCTAGTCAAAGATTAAAGCAAATATATGGATTTCAAAGTGGTTGAAGATGATTTCACTTGTTACTGGTTCTTGTGCTCATTTGGTTCTAAAGAAATTGAATGGATGTGCTGCATGCAAAGAGTTTCTATCGATAGAAAAGATTTTTGAACTAGATTCATCTTTTCAATGTACAATTAACTTGGATAGAGAAGTCTGAGAAAAAGAAAGCTAGGTTGATTTACTTGTTTACAATGATTGTTTTCGAAATCAACTCAATGAAAACTATGTACTAAAGAACTGTTAGATAGCTAGTTTAGTTTATTGGGATTGCGCACTTTTATGTACAGACAGTGATCGAGGTTAAGATTGACATATAGAAAATCAGTTACTGCTAAACTTTTGAGGGGTAAACATCGCTATTAGTGACAGACTAGACTACGGCCCATTCTGTAAATAAACCTTATTATTTGATGTTCACCTTGAGTCAACTTGGTCATTGGAGTCTGTGTTCCAGTTATTACCTGTTCATCTTGTGACGGATTGCATAGTAAAGAATTTCACATAGTAAAGAATCTCGCAACAGTAATTCACTCAACAAAGGTACTCATGCACATGGCATAATTTATTATCATTAGAAATACTTCAAGTGCATCTGATCTACACATGCATCCGTTACAATGCAGTGACTCTTTAGATTGTTTATTAGTTAACAATGAACATTTGTATTTATGCAGTGACTCTTTAGACTGTCATGATAGTCAGACAGTTGTAAAGATGATGTAATTTTCATCAACCAATTGTTAATTGAATTATTTTAGCAAGAAAGACAACTTAGTAAAAATTTCAATCACTATCAGAAAGTCACCTAACTTTAAAAAGAAATAATTTGAATGCTTGGAGTATATATATATATATATAAATATATATATATATGAAACATTGTATGCTTTCCTTGCATTTTTAAAAGAACAGAAATAACAAAGGAGTTAGAGGAGGAAAAATAAAAGTGACTCTCCATTGAGTATCGCCTGCAATCTCTAAAAATAAAATAGAGGAGATTTTTCAATCCTTTGCTGAGGAGAGTTCCAAATTAAAGGCTGTGAGATTGGATAACACAGATAAATGGGTGTGTCGCTATTTCTAGGATTTTTACTAGATGTATTCAGGTGTTGTGTGCGAAATGTCGAAGTGTCAACATATGGCCTAGTACTGAACAGGTCAAAGCTTTCATGCCTTCTACTTTTGTCAACCATTTCCCAGCATGTTGTGTTATTATAGATACTTGTGAGTATTTTATACAGCAGACTAAAAATCCAAAGCAACAGCAAAGCAGCTTTAGTACATATAAGAATCACAATACTGTTTAGGCACTAATTGGCACTACACCTAGTGGGGGAATTTCATTTATCTCTGATCTGTATAATGGCTCTATATCAGACAAAGAAATCCCTTTAAGAAGTGGACTGAAAGAGAAGTTGGAGCAAGGAGACTGTGTCCTGGCAGACAGAGGCTTCACTATTTTAAAAGATATTTTTGAAGCCAAAGGAATAATGCTCTTGACTCCCCGCTTTATAAAAAATAAATCTCAATTTGAGGTTACAGAAAGAGGAGATAACAAGAAGGTTTCTTGTCACGTCATGTGGAAAGAGCTTTAAGCAGAATTAAACATTTTAAAATATTGGCTGTGGAAATCCCATATACTCTATTACATAGCATTGATGAGATTCATTATGTTATTTGCTTTCTGGTTAACTTCCTAGACCCTTTAATTAATATAGTATAATCAAATCTTCTTCTAGGCAACTTTATTGCTGCAATGCCCAAGAATTGAAAATATTGTTACTTTGCCTTATTAAAATAATTTGTATTCATGACTTGACTTTCAATTTTTATGACTTATGAATTTTAGCATCATTGAAATTTAAAATAGGTGTGTATATAATTTATTGATATAACCTTTTTTTTATGTACTTCTACAGATCAGTGCCCAAAAATATTAGATGTTACTTTGCTTTATTAATATAATTTTTTTTAAAACCACAGAAAGGTGTTGAGCTGTTACATTATGTCCAACTCAAGTATGACCCCAGGACCTATAAAGTACTGGTTACAACTTCTGGCAGAAGGCAGCAATCTTGTTTTTTCCAGAAAGAAGACCATTGGTCAAACCAATGTCCCAACAGGGCTACCCCTAGGAGGCTAGAAAAAACACTTTTGCGATAGCCTTAAAAAAGGATATTGAAAAGGGACAGACCAAGGCTATACCACCTGAGGTAGATGAAGACGGGTTCGAACCCGTAAAAAGTAAAAAAAAAGGTACAACACCCAAAAAGGTATAGACAGTGGGGCAGCCACACTTTCCTGCCCAAAAAAAAACAGGCGAAAGTAACACGGGGTCTACTACACACAAAAACTTAAAACCACCGGACATACTAGATCAGAGCCTAGCTCTCCAAACAAAGCAAACAGGAAAAGGATTCTCTCTCTGTCCTCTGCCTCTGATGACCGGGTTCTGAGGTGGGAAGGGAAAGAATGGGTGAGGAAAGGGAGGAGTTGGAGGATCTCCCTAGCTATGTACCCAAGACATGCAAAATAAAAAGAGTCACACATCTTGAAGAGACATTAAAGTACATAGATCACAAAGGTGTCTTGGTAGAACTGAGTTCAAAACTAAAAAGCAAAACAAATAATGCAATGCTCTGGAAACTCAATAACAATCTCCTAAACGACCCACTCTATAAAGAAACAATCGTAAATCTCCTCAATAATACAACACAAGTGACAGACACAGCTCAAAACAAAGTCACACAAATATGGACGTTGATCAAAACCTCCATAAGGCAGCAAAGCCAAATACTAGCAACACTAGTCAATTCAAAGAGGAAAAAATAAATAGACTTAAAATTATACTGACGAAGAAACACAAGTGTAACCTGTCTGCTATAAACTCTTAGAACAGGGCAAGCCAGGTGGAAAGGGAATAAGATTTAATATCTTGGCGACATCTTAACCTTAAAAAAAAAATGAGCAAGTTTGGCAGGAGAAGACGAGAGATCTCATTCGATTAAAACAGAGAATAATACCAAAATTAAACATTTAGCCAGCAAGTCAAGAAACGGAAACACAATAAGAAATCAGGAGCTAACTCGTGAAAACCCAAGAAAGGAGAAAGAAAAGCAACTCCAAGAAATCAAGAACAAGGGCAGACTTTTATGTAAACACTGTTTTTATACTCTGTTGTTCCTGTATTGAGAATCAAGCATGACCTCACGATATCTAAACAAACAATTCTTTGTAGAAAGTTGTACTTTTTAACAATTATCTACGCAGTGATTTCTTTACGAATATTGGAAAAATAATCTTCCACCACCACTATCCGTCTTGTGCACACCTGTGCAGTTTACAAATATACTATTTCTTAGTACCTTGCAGACTGATACTATTTACTAACGTATAACTCTATTATCTTTCTTCTGTTGTTCTTATATTGAGCATCAACATAACCTCATTCCTCAACAAGCTTTTGCATTAAATTTACATATATGCTACTGTTTTACGAATGTTAGAAAAATAATTCTCCACCGCCATTGTCAATATTGTTCATGCTTGTTCAGTTGATAGACAAATATATTAAAGAGGGGAAGAGAAAAAAAAAAGGGGGGAAATATTTTTTTTAAAGTATATATATATATATTATTACATAAAATAACTTTCTGTACGACTCTAATAGACCCCTGTGCCTTAAAGACACCCAAGGACAAATTGTCGCAGAGCAGAAACTCCCGGGATACTGACTCTAGCAGACATAATTTCTACCTTGATGACGAGGAAGTAGTTTTCCTAAATCTCAAAGGAGGAAATCAAAAATTGTCATATGAAGGGAGACAATAAAAAAAAACATTATAAATGTTAAAATGCCTATGTTCACATGAGTGTGTAGGACGAAAAGGCAAGACCTATGTAATATCTGTATCTAATTCCTGTCTACGGAGGTATTACTATTACTACAAAGTGTAACAAATATTTCTAGATCTCTAGATCTATTAGGATTGAGAGAGTGAGCGTCATATAAGTAACTAGATCTACGTGCTACGCTGATTGGTAACATAAACCTTTAGTTGAAAATAAAAGACATTATTGCTAAAGTAATCAATCGACCTGACATTTAAATCTAGATTAATATCATTATAATCATTATGAAGGATAATTCTCTACATTCACCGATGTGAAGGCGTTGGGGATTACTCACTATATTGTTGTTACTGAACTGTAAGGGGGTCATTGTGACCCTACGGCTGGTCAACCGACACAGTTAACTCAGGCCTGTGTACTTAAAAAGGACTGGACAGATGTAAACACCCAAATTGTAGGGAACAGGTTTTTGTTGGTGATCTGACTAGGAAAGTGAAGAAAGAGACAAGATTGATTTCTTTTGATAAGTTGTGTACAGTGATTCTATTCAGACATACAGATTTGTAAAGTATTTGATTATTTTCTATTCATCATGTATTACACGGTACACGCATTAAAGCGTCTCATTTTATTAGAACCAAAGTTGTTTGGTTCTTGAATTAGCCATATTGCTTTGTTCAAGGGTTTGTAGAGAAAAGTAACAATATTTACATGTTTTATAAATTTATTGTCAATAAAAAAAATCATGTCAGTGGCTGACGAAGTACATGTTCATTATTCTAGATAGTCATAATTCTCAACACTAGTTTTTAACATTCAAGATTAGTGGAAATTTGTACAATTTGTTTGGACTGTTTATGGGTGACAATAGTGAATTTCGACTAC
>JADKLZ010000687.1:663918-685387 GCA_021533235.1 Biomphalaria straminea
ATCCATTATGTCCGACAAAAAATCCAATTTTTTCCCCAATATATATTTTTTTAAAATCCTTTTTTTTTCAAACAAAAAAAAATCTAATTTATTATATATATTCCCATTAATGAAGAATGCGAAATGAAATAATTTCTTTTGCATACGCACACATCCGATATTAGTCTATATACAAGGTTGAAAAAATCACACGCAAAACTTTTAAAATCTGATCTCGTTTTCAGTAGAGAGAACTAGTCAGGTTTCTAGATCTAGTGAATAATTGCACATTAATTTCGTTTTGAAGATCCATATTTAGACTTTTATTTCTTGCCATTGCTGAAATCTTTTATATTTATTCAAAAGAAACAAGAATTCATCTGCTTTTTCATTATCAAATTCAACTTATCAAAAAATGTTTAATAGGCTTTGTAAAACCTGAGAAAGTTAGAGATTTTGATTTAGTCAAATGTTGTTTTTTTTTAAAACTATTCATTACTGTATACTGGACAAACTTAAGTAAATGTTTCAGATATGTTTCTCAATCAGCTTTTTTGTGACTGTGCCAAATATATGTAGCAAAAGTTTGCTTTAAAAAACAAAACTCTTAGATTACTCAGGGCAATAAACCCTGGTACAGTTGGACACTCCCAAAATATGAAGATGTGCCAACTAGCAGAGAAAATGCCATTTTTTTAACAGTGAAGAAGTTGCTGCTGTTTAAGAGGAGATAAGACAGATTCAAATAGACAGCAGTATCCAGTCAAAAGACTTTGCTAAGAACATAATTGATCATTTGGTGCGCCATTTATTTTAAAAGCCACCCAGACCAATATCCTCTTTTATTTAAAATGATTAGTGGCTGCTTAAGTATTTTTAGTGGGCCTAGAGTAGAGAACTCCTTCTCATTTATGAACAGTTTGATTACTAAAAAAACAAACAAAATTGTGTGTCAAACTTATGAAGCATTTCAGAAAGTCAGATGTTTTACAATCAAAACACACAACTTCTCTCAGGTTGTTCCACAGAGAAGATGTTGCCACAATACCTGTTGATTGTCAGGGGGTGGTATGGCGAGAATGAATATGTTACTTTGTTATTTTGGTATGATTGTTATATCCCCCTGTAGTGAATGTAAATAGTATTGCAAGTGTTGTGAACTGTGATTTAGTCTTAGTTGAATGTGCGAGAGAATGTTTCAGTTAGTAAGGTTTTGCTCCCGGTCTAGGAAGGTTGGACGTGTACTTCCTGGACTGGAGTTTATGTATATATATATTTCATAAAGTTGATGGACTAGTAATTGTGAATTAATATTTATCTGAGAGTCGATGGCATTTATTGAATATTAAAGTACTATCGTTATGCACGGAGTGTGTTTATTAATTATTCTTTTTCGTGGAGTGAAAGGTTACCAAATAATAAATAATTGTTCGTATAAGTGAAACCCCTAGTGACTACTAGTGAGCCACAAGAAACCAATACAAGAAACACAAGACAAGAGCCAAGTCAAGAACATATATATTTAAACCCTGACATTGATAAGGCATTATTTTTTCATGTACAGACTGCATGGACCAGATATAAAACTAGACTCCAGGCTCAGCAAGAAGAGAAAAAAAGTTCTCCCAATCTCAGTAACAACAACAAACACATCATGACAAACAGTCTTAAATATATGGAGTCACAGACGAACCTTATCAGTAACCAGTTCACTTTTAAGGATTGCGCAAAATTATGACAAACAACAAAAGGCTTCACTAGATTGTAGTTTTGCCTGCAGAACATTCGGTAATTTAAGGTTCCTCCCAAACATAGTTCATGTGCATATTTAAGTAAAAAAAAAGGCAATGTTAGTTTATCTGAAGTATATTACGAGATTGACTCCCCAAGTCTGACAGGGGCACCCTTTGCCTTAATTCTATACATGCGGCGAGGGTAGTCAAACCCCCGATAACAGTGTTGGATCAAACCCAACTGAAAGCCCAATGCCCGATACATGGCAAGCCCTTCAACGCAAAGAAACTGACTCTTATAGGCACATGGAATGTAAGAACCCTAAACCAATGTAGTACACCAGCCCAACTTTTAAGAGAGTTTGACTCTTACCAGCTGGACATCCTTGGGATCTGCGAGGTGAAGTGGACATCAAGTGGACAAATAATCAATGATGGCAAGACAATCAAATATTCAGCGTTACAAAAAAAGAGTAATTATTGTTATCCATTTTTTTTTTTAAATTAAGAGTTGAAACTTTTCAAGACAACAGAGAAGAAGAGGGTTTTTTTTTGCATCAACTCAAGTTGAATGAACAGTAGATCATTACTTTATAGAAGAATATACATATAAAACCAAAGTAGCACATTTACCGTCCATACTTCTAAATTTAAGAGAATTAAATCAATTTGATTTTTACTATCATCTTGATACTGATATTTGTCACAGTAGTTCTGTGTTAGACACTTAAACGCACCATAGTTGACGGACGCAACATTTAGTGACGTCATGGTTTAGTGGGTTTTAGTTAATTAAAGCTATTATACTGGTTGTTATCAAGGTTTTACAAGAAGTCACATGGAAGCTACTGGATTAGATAATAATGTGGGAATCGGATATAGTCTATTTAACAGACTTGTTTCATAAATTTAATGAGGTCAATTTGCAGCTACAAAGTGATAACCTAAATTTGATTAAAACAAAGACATAAAGTAATGAAGCATACAATGGACGGGATGAATTTTCCCAATTTTCAGATTTAAAACAGTCAAGCATCATTTAATCGAGAAGTTATGATATTAAACCTAATTGAATTGAAGCAAGCTCAATATTAATATTTTATTAACATAGCTGCTTACCAATAGGCTTTTTTTTTTTTGGTTAGCCAATTCATATACTACATATTAAATTTTATCTTGCTACATTTTAATTTGAATTTCATCAATGAATATATATGGGCTTAAAATCAAGGCAAAATCAATGAGAAAAAACATTTGAAGTTGAAGAATTTTCAAAAAAAATGCTTGGGGTCTACTGAAGAATGGAAAACATGGCAATGGGTCTACAAGACAAAGTTTGGGAACCACTGTAATAGAGCATCACCAAACAACCAAGAAAGAAATTAGGTAAAACGAGTGTTTAAATGAAAATAAAAAAAAAACAAGTAATATTCATTAATACCTGGAAGATAAAAAAAATAAAATACATAAATTTTTTTAGTTGATTTTAGTTGTTTACCCCAAGAAAGAATCTAACTATTCCCTCGACAAGATTTCTACCCACTGGATAGTCCTTCATTACTGCATCAAAGTCTGTACAGGAAATGCAATGAGCACAAGACAGGAAGATAAGCACAACTTCTTTATCCATACAGATTTTGCACAACGTCTGTAGTCGCTATAGGTTCTTTTGGTCCTTCAACGTTGTCGTTAGCTCTAAGAAGACAAGATTTGTAAATATATAATAAAAATTACATTCACTTGCATAATTGTTGTAGGTTAATCACTAATAAGGCAAGAATAACAATCAGATAAGTATTACGCCCTACCAATAGTATTTGAATGAAAAATTTAAAAGCTCATTAGTTTTACAAAGGCACTAATATGAGTTCTTTTTATTTATTAATTTTACAAATTTATAAAGTATTAAATTTAATAATTATAGGTCAAGTCAATTTATTAACAATATTGAGTTCAACATGATAAAATGAATACATTAATGAAGGAAATGAATTCTAGACTTACTAGTTATTACATAATTGTATTTCAGTTGGACACTTTACAATTGGTCTTTTCCCAACTGTTCCATTGTTACTTGTATAATAGTCTAGATTTATCACTTTCTCAATGTCCAGAGACTGTATTACTAGTACTACAAAGTCTAGAAAATTACTTCTATCACTACCATCAAGATCATTTTACTACTGCCTTATTATACCAAAAATATCTATTCTTAACACATAATTTAGAACAAAAAGCTTTTTTCATTTGTTCAGCAAATAATTGTATGATCTGAACCCCCCTCTGCTATAAAAGATTTTTTTTTAAATCAAGACTGATGTGAGATAACTGATAAAGCTTGTAGGACTATCCAAGGGACTAAACCTCACTTTGAAATCTTGTAACATCTTCCTCAGAATCGCCTCCCACACAAAGTTATAGATAGTTTGATTTGGGTGTCTTCCGCTCATCCACATCTTTTTGTTAGAAGAGATTTGATTTCCTTTAAAAAAAAAAAGAGAAAATGTGATTAACCTTTTTCAAATGAGATGGGGATCATGCTTTTATCTTGCTAAAGCATATTGAACTTTATAACTAAATATGATACAGTAAAAAAATGTAAGACTTGAAGTACAATTTTTGATACAAACATGATTATATCAATGTTGATTCAATGTCTAGTCCCTGATTGATGATAATTTAATTTTAATGAGCTTAGTTAATTATAACACTCTCTTAACTCTTTATCTCCCAAGCGACGACAATGTCGTCGGTCGTTTTTGTAAAAGCCGATTAAGCGACGATGATGTCGTCGGTGCAGTAAAACATCTTTATTTCGTTTCTATTCTTGGTTAATAATTTTAAATGCTTATATTCTAAATCAATGTGATTTCCGCTTGCAGAAGAGTTCGTTGTTTACTTCCTTCAGCATGTTTTTAATTGTAGAGAGGGTTTTGAAAGTCGTCTTTTTTTTTTGTGTGTGTTTAAATGGAAATTGAAGATGGCCCATCTGATGGTCGATCTACTAAAACTTGTAGATCTATATTATATTCAGATCAACAAGTAAAAGACCTTATTGATTTAGATCTAGATGATATGATATTGTTTTATCTGATCATATTGATTCTGACAGTGATAGTTTAGTGCCAGTGTAAGTGTTAGAATCTAGATCTAGAACTCTAGATCTGAATCTGATAATTCATCAGCTGATGAACCTGCTACACCCCCTTCTAAAACTAAATATATTAGCACAAATAATACATCTAGACCTGTTTAAATAAGTTGGAAATATGCAGAGATGGGTATTAAAACAGAAAGCAATTTTTTTATTCCATCCAGTAAATCTAGATCTACTAACTGGAACTTAACGTTGCAAGTTATTATTTTTTTCTCATAAAATTTTAATGGTGGTGACCTTGGATAATGTGCTATAGTTTTGTAGTTCATGTGTTTTCTATTGTTTTAGTGGTTTTATTTTGTGAAAATATGAATCAGGATTATAAAACAATAGCATTATATGCAGTTTGGAATAGAAATGATCTTCTTATGTGACTTGGATTAAATTTTTTATCGTCCATCGGTGAGTTTTCATATTTTCATTTTTACTTTTCATAAAACAAAATAAAAATACCACTTCAATTTATACACTTCATTTTGCAATATCTAAAAAGAACATTCATTTTCCTTTAATTCCATATCAAAAACATAATTCTATCATTGTAAATAAAAAAGTTATACCATTTTAACTATAACATATTAGTGCACTCCGATCGGATGAAATCAATAATTCCGTCAGAACGTGGAAAATAATTACGGAGATAAAGAGTTAATACTAACCAACATTTTAAATTATAGTAGTTGGCTAGAGCTTTACTCCTTTTTTGACACATTGGAATAGTTAGCTTGGAGCTCTTCAATGCATTACAGTAACCAATCAGGGATAAAATATAGCTGAAAGTACAATGTTCATTTTCCTAAAATATTTACTTTTTACAATAAAGCAACTGAAAAAAAAAAAGAAGAAATGTAGAGCAACCAGAAAGCAAGTAGAATCAGGGCAGCCACTAAGTGCCCAAACTATTCAGTCGTAAGAACAAATGTGGTCTAACTAGTAAATACATTAACTTTTTTACAAAAATTATGTAGCTTTTTTCAGTCAGTCACTTGGTGAATGGACTGTTGTCTGACTCAGGGGACTGGGCTGTTGGCTGACTTGGGGAATGGGCTGTTGGCAGACTAGGGGAATGGGCTGTTGGCTGACTTAGGGGACTGGGCTGTTGGCTGACTTGGGGAATGGGCTGTTGGCTGACTCAGGGAATGGGCTGTTGGCTGACTCAGGGGACTGGGCTGTTGGCAGACTTGGGGAATGGGCTGTTGGCTGACTTGGGGAATGGGCTGTTGGCAGACTAGGGGAATGGGCTGTTGGCTGACTTGGGGAATGGGCTGTTGGCTGACTTCTACTAAAATGTTAGAGAATGCTTTGAGCTAAGCAGTTAACAAAACCATCACTTGAGAATTTCATCATTACATCATTGTACTCTTAGAGTTGACATTGTGTAATAACCACATTTTTCTTGCGCTAATTAACTTTATTAACATGTAATCTACAAAATATATATAAAAATATATTTTACACATTTTCAGCTACGCTAATTAACACATATGAATGATATGTGATACTTTTATTTAAAAATTTTCATTGTTGAATCTGTCACTTAACTATTTTTGTCTGCTGATTTACACACAAAAAAAAAACAAACTTTAGCATCCCCATCCTTTTATCTCCAAGACAACGAATTTTAGCAGCAGGACCCAAAAAGGTTCCGAAGCTATGACATTAGATGCATAGTAAAATCATGTCTTATGTCTGTAAAAATGTATGCTGCAAAGTGTATTTATATAACATCTAATGTGGCAGGATGTAAAGAATACAAAATATAAATAAAAGTTACAGCAATAGAAGTCTCACCATTGTCTTTTAGAAGGTCAACTATCAACAAACGTTGCCCATAGCAAATCCATTGCAACCACTGCCTTCACAGTAAGTCTCACCATTGTCTTTCACAAGGTCAGCTATCAGCAAACATCACCCAAGAGAAAATCTCATTGCAACCAGTGTCTTCACAGCAGGATTTCTTCAAGCTGAAGTCCTCTAAGATATGAAAAGTAGCTATACAAAAAAGTCTAGTATCACTAACTCAATTCATTTAAAACAGCAAGGAATGTTCACAGGTTGTAATTTATAAGACGCTATTGTGATAGAACTACTTACCAACATGAAAAGAGCTTGTAAATAAATTTCAGATGAGACCACATCAAAACTCATCTGCAACAATATAATTTATAATGTAATGATGGTACAAGACAATAATTTTACATCCATATTTTATATATAAAGAAATATTCATTAAGTTTTAAGAAAATCATTTATGATCTTATAATAATACAATGTTAATAAAAAATTATAAATAAATCTTAAATAGTTCATATCAATATTTCTAAGACTAATTCAACAATTTTTTTATTCATTCAATAAATACCTTTTAAATGAAAATCATGGTCACGACTAAACTTTTAAACAATGTCAACAATACAAGGCCCAACTGTTAAAGGATGAAAGTGCATTTTTTGGTGCCACCACCTGGCATGTTCCACCCAAACATTAGTGTTCTTCTCATTAGTATTGGGGAGACCACCACCGCAGTCGAAGCAACGAGCACACTCTCCATTACCTGTACACCTGTCTTTTTAAATTCTATTTTATGGGAACTATATTGACAAAATTTGCAGGCGCAGTGGGCGGCCTTACATCATCTGCCTTATAGATTGCAAGGTTTGAAAGGGGAACATTTCTTTATGTTTTTAATTCAGGCAACAGTTTCTCTCCTAGACTAAATTTTGTTCTTCCACTACTATATGCAGCCAATTCAAAGTTTTTCTACTTCACTATGTTATTCCTGTTATACAGGAAGCCTGTAATGGTGTGAGGACTGTATCCGCAAACCCACTCAAATCGTAATACAAGTTTGTCAAGAGATAAATCACAGGAACACATTAACACTAATCTAATTGGACTGGTAAACAAATAAAATTAACACGTACATTTCTATCTCTTTTTACTATAATAGTCAATCAAATGCAATGGAATATGAAATGCTATACAAACACAGTTTGCTTTGAATCTATTAGTATCTTTTTATGTTTAATTAATTTAAGCAAGATTCAACCTAGCTAAGTACAGAAAAAAAAATTAAATTTAAATCAACTTTGTTTTATATATTAAGGCTTAAAATTAAAGCAGAGATGGGAAATATAATGTTAATTGCGCTCACAAAGCTAAACAACCTTAGTTGAGTTGAATTCCAAGTATAAAAAGGTTTTGGCAATCTTGAAGTAACTCTATCTAATAGGCTATTTTTATTGGCCAATGGCTGATGAGTTTATATATATATTATATATATAATATCTTTAATTTTTTTCCTTGGTCTAACCATTAGGAAGTTAAAAATTAAAAGCTAAAAATAATATGTGCCAACTTTTGCGCATTTGTTGATTTACTCTAGATCTATACTAGATCAATCTGAATTTTGAATGCAAATTTCCAAATATGTGCAAACAAATAAATTTTAAAAAGATTTAATAAAATTATTTCTAGTACAAAACATTTACCAGCATAATAATATCCAGCCTCAGAGGTCTTCTGGTTTCAAGGTGATGTGTTATAGATCCAGCTATCTGAGGAAATGAACAATGTTGTGATGTCACAGCAATTTGAGGAGTTGACAAATTTTGTAATGTAATAGAAATGCCAGGGGCTCTCTGATTATAGATACACAGCTGCGGAGACAGGTTAGGCTTATGTAATGACCAGGTGCCATTGCATTTTCAACCTTTATTTTACTATTATATTGAAATCTGGGACCCTTTCTTTATGTATTGCTCTCCTTGTAAATCTATCCAGTGCCACTTTTTCCCAGCTGCTAGTGTTGCTTTTGTTAATTTTGAAGAGATTTTGCATGTAATATACATCCGTATACCGTAAAAGTGGGCGACCTGTGTCTCTCCAGCCTTCTGTTAGATCGCCATACACAATGTCTAGTGGAAGTCAACCTACTGGCATTCTATTCTATGAACGGGGCCAAGCCAGCAAAGGCGCCTGATGCTGATAACACAGAGGATGTCCTAGCATCCTGCTGTTCATAGCACTTCCTCATTCACTCATTGGTTATTTTATCTTGCCACCTTATTAAATTTTAAAGATACGCCTTAGGGAACATAGGTGGAAGACATTCAGCTTTTTTTCTGCCATGAGTAGGTTGACCATGTTTCATTGCCATTAGCAACATGCTCTTCACACAGGTCCAGTAGACGATTAAGAATTTACTAGTATTGTTAGTCAGCAAGATGTTGTCCCACACTCTTTTCTGCAGCCGTGACATGGTGCCCATTGCTTTGGCCTTGGCTATCCTGTTCTTAATGTCTAAGAATGTCTTTACCCAGTATTCGTTGGATATGAGAATGAGAGCCAAAATAGAAAAATGGTCAACAATGTGAATGTCTCCAAGCTGTTAGTGTTACTGTTAAACTAGAATTAACTAGACTAGAAAAAACTAGATCTAGTGAATCTAGTGACTAATCTACTCAGACTCAAATGTTTGTTTATCTTTATATTATAAATATTAAATTTAATAATTATAAATATTATTAGATCTATATTATAATATTAGATCTAATAATATTTATATCTAGAACTAGATCTAAATACAGACATTACTACATTACTTCAAAAAAGAAAATGATTTTTACATCCTATCATAGGACCTATGGTCATTCATTCATCAGTCATGGTGACTGGTCTTGCATTTTAACCAATGACAATGTCTTTTAACTTAAATTCTGCCACCAAGTCACTGATTTTCCTGGCTAGCTCAGGCAACCCATGATGATTCCATGACCATGCCCATGCGTTCATTTCATATATATTCATTATAGATCTATATGGCATACTATGCCACTATGCCTTTTTATGGGTATGACTATGACTCCATATTATGTTATTTATTTATTTTATTCTTATTTTTTTATAGTTTATAGCACTAGAGTTACTACAGTTAGAGTCACTAGACTAGAGTTAGAGCCAGTATATAGTATCATTCATGAGTATGAGTAGAGACTAGAGTAACTGTAGAGCACTGCCACTAGACTAGATAAACTTAATTAAAACTAACTTACTAGTATTACTAATACTAATAGTAGAAAATACTAAATATAGTCATTTCCATGTAGCGAACACCCGTTATTTTCTGAAATTAACGAACAGCCCACAATCTTTGTTAAAATGAGCTTTTATTTTAATAACTAAGACGAAACCGGTCTATTGTTTTTATTTATACTCCATTTCTTTATATAGTTCAGACACAGCTAATTTCGTTTACTCTGAAAAACAAGGGTTTTACACGGGTTCAAAGGGCACTGGTAGGACGATGCCATTTATTTTCTTCTAGGACAGAAGGAGGGTAGGTCCGGGATTAAGAAAAATTTTTAGGTCTAGTATAGGTCCTAGGTCTAACATTTTTACTTAATGTTGATTTCTTTTAGGTGTTAAACCAAGTGTGATGTGAATGAGTAAAAAGAAAGGGAATATCGCTAAAACAAGTGCTAATGACTTGGATATAATGTGAATGAAAAAAAAAATGTTTTTCTGAGTGCACAACCCTGCCTCTCTCTCTCTCAAGTCTCGCAAACTCTCTTTCTTAATTAAGTACCTAGCATGGTACCATAAAGAAAAAAAAATAGCGGGAGGGACAGTTATTGATCAATCTGATACCAAATTAGGTCACAATCACAGACTGGAGTGAGCGGGCAACACGCGCAGGGTCGCGGGAGTCGCGCATTTTGTTTGTTTTTTTGGGTCAACTAGATTCTAGATCTACAAGATGATCTAGGTAATGGCCTTTGTAAAGTTGAGGGTTTAGCAGAGAAGGGACCAATTAAAAGTGGAAAAAGTAACACTAATCTAATCTGTCAGTCTTGAGTTGGTTTAAAAAGAAATTAAGATTAAAATTAAAAAAAATGAAGATATTATTTTTAAATACAATAAACAAGAGGTGTTCGCTCGTGTACATCAAATTTCGCTAGTGTACAGAGATGAGTATGGTGTTCGATACATGGTTACGCTGGACGTCATTACCTGACCCTCTTCAACATCATATTTTATTGTAACTAATAACTATGCGTAGCGTAATAAAACAATCTAGCTATTTTTATGGGCAAATGGATGACGAGTTTATAGATGTTTGTTTGTAGTTTTTTCCTAGGATTAACCATTACGGAGCTATAAAAATTCAAATGCAAAATCGCGGTGGCAGCGCTTAATTTTTTCGCAAGAGGGACATTACTCTAGATCTAGATTAATATAATATTTATATTATTATTAGATCTAATATAAATAAATATACTAGAGGAGTGTACCGATGTTGGCCACGCTAAGCCAATCTCCGGCCATTTTCAAGTTTCAAAATTCATAACTCTGTAATGGTCTAACCTATAAAAAAACTGAGGGTCTCAATGAATTCGTCATTCTTTTGTCTATAAAAATAGCTTCTTTGCAATGTATCACTACGCATAGTTAAAATTAGATCTAATGTGAAAAGGGGGTAGGGTCGTTTTTCTGATCTGAAAAGTTATCGGCCAGTTTTTTGTCTCTGTAAAAGTTGTGGGCCGGTTTGGAAATTTATCGGCCACATCAAAGGAAATATATGTAAAACATGTTATTATTAAGACATTTCATCCTTAATTTTATTTTTTTGTACATTAGCGCAACGACACAAGCCATATTGTCACTTTTCCCACGCTCCACGCTTTCATTCTCGGCTTGTAACTGACGTCACACCTTTGCCATTACTTTGGGCCTAGCTAGGGAAAAAAATCGCCTCTGTTATGGGGGAGAAGAGGAGGAGTATACTCTCTCTACTGTACCTTATTGTCTCTACGGGGCACTTTTTTTTCCCCGTAGCACAGCTCTCACTAGCGCAGTGTGTGCCTGTCTCACCTTAGCCTTTTTGGTACCAGTCGATCGATAATCGCTAGTCTCCTGCTCTCACCTGTTTTTTTTTTCCTTAGAGCGTCTCCACTCTTATGGTATGCATGGGAGACATGGAATAAAGGGGAGTGGGGGGAGGCTTCATACTCTCTTTTGATTTTAACAATCTCTTAGACCACACATAGCATAGTGTGTATTTATCTACTTATCACAAGCCCAGTGCACGTTGATGTTTCACACAAAGGCCTTAAGCGCACCTGGTCAATCAATAATGTAGGCTCGATGTCTACAATGATTTTGCTATTGTGTCTTATTTTTCAGCAGCCTATTGATGCTAGTTCAGGAATAAATGGTGACGTGCACAGAAGTGCCATAACATTTGTACATATTAGTTGCATTTTAAATGGTTTAAAATAAATTGTTATACGTTTTGCATATATGCGACCTTAAGATTTTTTTATAAATATGTTATAATTTTTTTTTAGTGAAACACGTAACAAACACATACAAGAATACATACATAACTTAAATATACATTTTGTACTATATTATTTTGACAAAATACAAAGTTATTTCATTAATTGTTAAAAAAAAAACAACAAAAAAATAATAATTTCCCCTCCTTTGCAGCGTCAAGTTATTTCCCTTTGATGACTTGCTTCATATGTTTTCATGGTAAAACTTGTGGGCCACCCCTATTTACATGTTTAATTGGGAAAAGAGAGTCTGGGTTTTGAAAATTATTTGTTTCTATGTCTATTTAGAAGCATTATATCTGGGTTTTAAGTGGCTGATGGATCTAGGGGCTTAAAAATCGTCTTAGCTCCAGACCCTATCTCGTTCTTCCCATTGGGAGAAAAAAAGGTCAGTTTTACAGTAGTCTACTTTGAACCCAAATAAAATTACTTTCTCTCAATGAAAAAGGGAGCTGTACGTGTCAGAAGTGTGACAAAATAGTCCATGCGCAATATTTAAGAGGAAGTTGGGCAGTAAACATTCTAATAACGAAGTTTTAATAATAATAAAGTGAGGTGCCCGATATGCAAGACGAAACCTGGGTGGCCGACATCGGTACTCTCCTCTATAACTATAATACTTATACCCCTAGGGCCTAGGCCTAGCCCTACTCCTGACTAGCCAGGCCTAGGGCTAGGGAAGAAGGAGCATTGTAAATTTTGTACTAATTTAGATTATTACCGTTATTACCAGATCTAGAATCTATATAGATCTAGAATGTCTAGATAGAAATAACCTAGACCTAATTTGTACATCTCTCGGATGGGAAGCTTGAATCACGAAGACAAAGGAAAGGTCATGGACGTCAAAAAAATGGTCAAAGCATGGTTAAAGAATGTAAGCCGGAACTTTGAAAAATCGGAAATGTAAACAAAGAGAAGATTACTCTGTTAAACAGTTGTGGCAAGAAGCAGTTCTAAATATTAGAAATGTCTTCAAAAACTATTTTGAGTAGTTCTAGACTAGACTCTACTCTAGATTAGTCTAGATCTAGATCGTGTGATTCTAGACTAATCTTGAGTCCATCTAGATCTAGATCTATTATTGCAGACGCCTTTTGATAAAATTTTTAAAAATCCTAGATTTAGTTTAGATCTATCGGATCATTTTTATTTTAAGTCCAGGAAAACTAACTTACTAGACTAGAATAGTTCAGGAAACAGGTCGCTTTTTTTGTTTATAATTCATTTGTTTTTATGTTTGGAGCTAAAAATGACGTTTCGGGACTGCGCATGTCCAATTTTAGATAAGCTCCTGTATTTTTGTTCCGCTTTTCCAAAGTAGAGGGCAGTTTTAGAGATTCTCGGAAACCATGTAGATCTATGTAAAGCTGTTACTGTTGTTTTAACGGTACCTCCCCCGGCAATTCATACCCATATAAGGGATGAAGGCTATATTATGAGCCTATTTGATCTTAGGCTGATGGATATATTAAAATAAGCTTCCAAACATCTTTAGAAAGACTTTCCAATCACATTTATACTGTTAGCTGTTAAATAAAATTTTTAAAAGGGGGTGTTTCCTCAATAATGATGAATTTAACTATTTTAACACATTCTCCTTTAGGGCACACGGTAAAATCGTAATAAGAAATATTATTGGGATTAATAAATCTATGATTTTTTCAATGAATAAACATGACCTAGATCTAGATATCTAGAATATATAATTTACGAATGAAAGCAAAAGTGAGGGCTGCTAATTTGAAGCCAGAGACCATACCCACTGCAGGGGATCACTCCAGGTGAGCATGTAGTGTCACAACCTATCAAACAGGCAGCGGGGAGTCATGAAAAGAAGTATAAGCCTCTATGGGAGGGGAAAATATCAAATATGTTTATTAAATTATAATAATTAATGTCTAGATCTATAAACCATATTATAACAGAGATTTATTTTTGTCTGTTGCTACACATAGATTACATAGGTATATAAATAAATAAACGGTAATTTATTAGCAATTACATAGTGGTGTTTCCTGACGGGACTCAGTGTGCCCTGAAAGGGAAAGCACAAAAACTGTGTGCCTTATAGGAGCATAGAGTGGCCTATTGTATTTTAAAATAAAATCTTCAATATGAGTGGTAATTAAAAAAAAACACTGCTATCTTAATAGTCCTTTAGTTGCAGAATAATAATGTGCTTTCAGTTTTTTTTTTAACTTAAACCTTGACCTAATAAAAAAATATTTTAAAAAATTGACCTAGTTCCCAAAGTGGGTGTGTCTTATACAAGACTCTACTATAGATCTAAATCAAAAACATGAAAATCAGTGTAAAAAAAACCTCTAAATTCTAATCTAATGATTCTAATCTTCATTGGAAATCGTCAAATACACTACACTGATACACAGTAACGACAGTTTCTTAATGTTTTCTTGAGTAGAGGATATATAGATCTAGATCTAATATATATTCAATTATTGGCCCAACCAAGGTTGAAAATGTTTACACTTTTAAAGGGAAACTCTCATGGTTTTGACAATTTTTGATATGATATGTGTTTTGATTTACAGATAATGAATATATTATTCTTTTTTTTTTATTTGCAAGAATAACTTAGTAATTGATGTTTTTCTGACATAATTTTTCTGCGCATCCAAAACGGTCAGATTTTCACGGAATTTCTGTGTGACGTCACAATGGTGCTCTCAAATCTTAGGCTATATAGACATCTAGATCTACTAATCCGAGTAGGCCTACCGGTACTTGTCTTCCGCGAATTTATTTTAAAACAAGCTCCCGATGTAGATCTAGTCTAGATCTAAAATATGTATTATAGACTCTAGGCATTTTTTTTTCTTTTATTAGATCTAGAATTAACCCCAACTCCGAATACCAAATCATTAATGATAAACAGTAACCTTTAAAAGTAATATTAGGCTAATACGTATACATTAAATATACTGTTAATTTAGTCTGCAAAGGAAAAAAAAGTGTTGAGGTTGTATGAGAAGTGGTCGTCTCCTTTCCATCAAGACTAAAACTGAAAGATTTAAAAACTCCTTTGTCCCACTTTCGGTCAGAGTGTTACGAGGTCAGCTGTCGTCATCGAGAAGTAGGCCTACATAGAAGTCAAATCCATGAAGCGCTGGTTGTGAATGTGTATGTGTGTTCTTATGTGAATGTTCGAATTTTTCATCAATATTGTTTTTGTACAGTAGTTATGTTGATCTTGTGCAGAGCAGATTTTCGTTCTACGAAATATCATAGAACAAAGTCTTGAGTACCAACAACGGCTAGCGATCAGTTTCGTAGACTTTAAGAAAGCATTTGATAGTGTCCACCGAGAATCACTATGGAAAATAACTAGAGAATACGGCATCCCAGAAAAATTTGTCCAGATCCTACGACACCTATACAGTCAGTCTAGTTGCTGCATTAAAACAGAAGGAGGAACCACAGAGTTTTTTAGCATCGAGACAGGTGTGAGACAGGGGTGCATCTTATCTCCCTTCCTTTTCCTCCTAGCCATCGACTACATAATGAGGAAAGCAATGAACCAGACTGCCTTTGGTATTCCATGGTGTGAACAAAACCGAATGACGGACTTGGACTTCGCCGATGACGTTGCACTACTCGGGGCGACAAATAAAAGTATACAAGAAATGACTGAGAGCCTAGATAGAGAGGCACCCAAAATTGGCCTCCGCATAAACTTGGATAAGACAAAAATTTTGCGAGTGGGATATAAGGCAAAGGGTGCCCCTGTCAGACTTGGCGAGTCAACGCTTGAAGAGTTGGACAAGTTCACTTACCTTGGCAGCATCATAACAAATGATGGGGATGCATACCATGATGTAGTGTGCCGAATAGGAAAGGCAGGGAGCATTTTCCAAAGGCTGCAGCCTATTTGGACAAGCCAAGCCATTGGACTCGAGACAAAAATACACCTTCTCAACACAATTGTCATTCCAACTGCAACATATGCATGTGAGACATGGAAGTCATCTGTCAAAATTGAGAAGAGACTAAATGTGGCTCAACAAAAATGGCTGAGACGGATTCTGAGAGTCAGTTACACAGATCGGGTCTCAAACAAGGAAATCCTATGCCGAACTGGGAGTCGAACACTCAGTGAGGTTGTGACAGAACGTCGCATGAGGTTTGCGGGACATGTTCTACGACAAAATGAACTACGCATACCAAGAATTGCGATGACATGGAGGCCAATACGAGGAAAACGCAAACAGGGACGTCCTCGCATAACTTGGCGTCATACCTTCATGGAGGACCTCAAAACAGTGGACACCAGATGGGAGGAGGCTTCAGACATTGCCAATGACAGATCATTATGGAGACAGCTTGCCGCCCAATGCGCCGAACGGCGCGGGAGGACCTAAGTCTAAGTCTAAGTAAGTTATGTTGAGGTTGTCAATTGTAAAGAAACGTAATTTCTATTAGATTGGATCAAATTATCTTATTTTATCTTATTTGGTACTGTAACCTAGCCTATGTATTGAACCAGTTGATGTATAATAGATCTACTTGTACAGCTATTTCGGCCAATAGGCTCCGAGAAACTTTGACGATGACGCATTATTTTCCCCCCAATAGGCTATTGTGAATAGACATCGTGCAGCTTTGGGAAAACCCCGTGTCACCATATATAAAAAACAACAAAAAAAAAACAAAAAAACTTAGGAGTATTTTTTTAATTATTTTTTTAAACCTGTGGTATAGCCCTTCCGTATAAGTCGGGTCTTGGGATGTGTATGGAAGTATATAAGTATAAGGCGGAGATACTGTATTGTTATTGTTACAGCGTGAGAGACGGATGAGCCCGTTAGCGTGATATATATATATATATATATGAGTTTACGGTACATATAGTATATCCTTACGGCTAAGGGCCCCGCGCATGACGCTCGCCCAGGGCCCAGCAGCGCTCTGATACGGACGCCCTTGTTTATAAACAAAGACCGATTTTAAATCAACGTGGAGACTAGATCTAGCCGTGAAGCGTAAGAATAAATGCGATCTAGATCTATAGAGAGTTTATCGGTGATATAGGTATAGATCTAACTTAGCCAGGTTCAGTTGTGACGTCACGTCTTTAAAAACTATAACCATCTCGCAGAACCCCGTTTTTTAGGAGGCGTGGCAAATTTACTGTCTAATTTATTAAATATAAAATTTTCTAAGCATTTAAATAAAAAATGATATAATGTTTACTATTACAACTTTTTACGCAGAATTTAAATATGTCAATAACTAAAATTTGAAAAACTATGAGAGTTTCCCTTTAAGCATCATAACTATGCAACTTCCAGCCCAAGAGCAAGAATTCTCAAGCATAAACGTGAATGTGCTGAAGATAATGTTTTACTTTTAAGTTTTAGCTCTGAGAAAACAGTTGAAAAATACTAAGTTAAGTTACTAAGTCTAAGTGACGTAATACATATTATAAAGCCAGAGTCAAATCTTTGAGAAATGTATGGAAAGAAAAAATCTGCTCTCAAAAGAATAAGAAAGACTAAAATATAATTATACAATAAGAATTTTAAGATAACAATTTGGCTGTGCTGTGTTATGTTGTTTTTATATTGTATAGATCTATATATATTTTATATTGTTTTTAAAACATAAACATGAAATTAACAAATTTTATATTTGGTGATAACACTTCAGTTTATCTATTTACATAAAATTTAATTTTTTTTTTACATTATTCTATATCTTTTCAGAACGTCCATTGCACTTATTTTGTAAACCAGAAGGAAATATACTGTACAGCACTGAACAAATGTTATTTGCCTTAACACTGCACTATTATGGTCCCAAGGCTTATGAATATTTGACATGAAAATTCCATCTTCCCTGAACCAGAACATTAAGAAGGTAAATGTGTTGGGCATGTTAGGATTTTTATATCAGTAACCCATCATTATAGCAAAAATATATTGACCTATCATGTATGATTATCATTCTGCATTTACATCAATCCACAATAAGACATAAGAAATTTTCTAATTTTACAATTCTTTTAAATTTAAAACAGTGCTACATATTGATGCCTCTAAATGTATATATTATAAGCAGTTGGATAAAAATGTACTTTTTCTTATTTTCTCAGGAAGTTATCATAAGTAGATGGCTCTCCAGGAATCAACAGATGCATAATAGAAGCATTAAAACAGGTCAAGACAATCCAGAAATATACACCAATGTGGCTTGCATGATAGATGCAATGGCAATCAGGAAACAAATTTGTTATGACGCACATAAGAAAAAAATGACAGGATTTGTCAATCTTGGTCAGCAAAATGATAAAGAGCAAATGGAAGCAACAAATTGTTGGTGCAATTGGAAAATTCCCATAGCCTATTATTTTACTAATAGCATCAGTGCAATAACACAAAAAGAAATATTGGTAGACATTTTTTCTGAACTGCACAATGTTGAAATTAGAGTATGGACTTTGACTATCGATGGACATCATGTATCTCAACATGCAATCTTTTGGGGTGTAAAATGGAAAATGTTGAATCACTTGAGACAGTTTTTATGGATCCTTCATCTGGAAATAAAATTATTATATTTTTTTATCTATGCCATGTGATCAAATTAACTAGAAATTTCCTAACCCCATCAGAAAACATTATTTCCAATGATGGAGTCATCAGTTGGAGACACATTGTACATTTAAATACTCTCCAAGACAACTGTGATCTATTGTTCACAGCTGTCTCAGACTTCTGTGTCAGTGTAAACTGCATTTAGTTTCAAGAGTGGTATTGGTCTGCTTGAGCCAATTATCACTTTAAAAATACTTTGCGCATGTTGGAGGCAATACAGTATTTTATATAATTATCCCCAAAATGACTAGTATCAACAGAGTGGAATCGACCACATTAGACTATGGTTATGTTTGCCCTGGATGTGGCTAAATATGTGGGTCACAGCTGCGCAGGCACAGGAAATTCTGCATTTCTCATTAATATTTGGACCAGCTTTATTATTATTGTTGCCAAAAAACTCACTTCAAGGCATACACTGTTCCAAAACCAGGAAATGATCGTAGCACTAGCTGTGCAAGTGATAAGTGCTTCTGTAGCTGATGCCTTGCAATATTTACATGAAACTGGACAAACTGGATCTGAATATGAATTTTCAGAACTGCTGCCAACTGTTACATTTTTAAGAGTAGGCCAAATAATAAGAATAATTTCATTCTGATTTAAGTTGTCTATTAACTTGTTCCTCTTAGTGTACAAATATTTATTATATAAATATAGCTGATATAATTTTAAACAATAATGTTTGCTGTTGAATAAAATAATCAGAACAACTAGGCTGGGTATTTGAGCTTATTTACTCTTTCTCTTCTAACTCATGATATCAACGTTTATTCCACCAGAATGTGGTAAATAATTACAAAGAGAAAGAGTTAATGAATGAAAGGCCTATAGTATAAGTAACATATAATGCAGTTTAAAGAATATTAGAATGGTACTCATCATTACATATCAAGAAATGGTAATCATGATTTTGAAGTTACAATTATAATTTACGTAAACAAAACATGTTAATACCGGTATAACTATAATAACTATTGATTTTTTCTTTCTTTTATTTAGACAATGGACTCACTTTTTAATATAATGAACTCTAGAAACATTGATTACAAAGGTTTCAAGTCACTTATAAATGCCAATAAATGGCCAGATAAGCTCCATTTTCTTGAAGTTACAAAAACATATTTACTGTCCTTGGAAACTTCTGATGGTCACTTTCTTTATCAAACAAAAAAAGTAAATATATATTGGAAACATAATATACAATTTACATTTTTAAAATATGTTTTTTATTATTGCTAATTAATTTGAAATAATTACATACTTTTTTTCTATTTATAAAGTTATGAGTTATCTTTTTTTTTTCTTCAGTCACTCTGCAATAACTGGCTTTTTGATAAATATTGAAAGAATTATTTGCTTCATCATCATTCCTTTGTGTTCCTTGTGGATCATAGGGCCAATTATTTGCTTAGTGCCACAAATTCTGATGGTTCAGCAATTTTTACTTACATACAAATCTTCACAAGAACAACTGGAACTATTATTATTCAATGCAATTAAGAAGAGCTGGTAAGTTAAGTAAAAAACAAATATATACATTATTTTCTCCACATTTCCATGGTTGCTACATAATTTTATTTTGGATTTCATAAATTACATTTATAAGATTTGTATTCTTTTTTTTCTTTAAGTATAAAATAAAACATTTATATTTTTTTTTAGGTGGCTGGAACAATTACCTCAATGTCAGGCAATTTCAAGCTATATTTTTAAAAATCCTGGTTGGATGTGGTGGTCAACCTGGAAAGACGGCAATGTTTCTTTGTTGAACAGTTTAGAACAACTCTACCTTTGGAAAACTCATCAGACATGGATGCATCTGACCATATATTTTTATCTCAGCATGATTATTGTTCTCATTTCAATGTCAATCATAAACACACAATAGAGCAAATTGTAACATTGTTTCATATATACTCAGATGGGCTTGTTAGAAAAACCATGATTGTAATGATTCCTCAGTATTGTTGACAAGCCTAGAGATTTTTCTTTCAATTTTGAATTATCATTCATTAAATTAAAAAAAAAAAATAGTCGACTAATAATTCCATCAAATGGTACTGTAACATTAGTACTATCTGCTGATTATTAGGCATCTCATGAGAATAAATACTGTCAAAATGTGCAGACCTGAGCTTATTCTCTATTCAGTTAAAAAAAAGTTAGGCACAACAGACATTTTTAGTTTAGGAGAACATATATTAGAAAATCCATCAAGGATTGAAAATCACTCTTTTGGCTTACTATCTGTGCTTGTCAACATTTGCATCAATATGAGACTGCATCATATGTAAAACAATATGCCACTGTTGTGAGGCAAGGATTGTCCAAGAATATTTTTATTTAAAGGCCAATAACTCTTTACTTCTGCTACAGATAATGCAATTCAATACAATGACTGACCTTTTATGAATAGTTAATATTGTTGAATTAAGTTTACAAAAGACATGGAAGTGACAGAGAAAGAGTTTTAACTAGTAAAAGTAGTTGTAAAGAGTAAAGTAACTTTGTAATAGTGCAGAGTATTTTTTTTAGACATTTCTGTGTAGTAGACATACTGCACTGTTGTGTAATTCCTAATATTACAGAGTATTTTTTTAGACATTTCTGTGTAGTAGACATACTGCACTGTTGTGTGAT
>JADKLZ010000687.1:685487-695717 GCA_021533235.1 Biomphalaria straminea
TTTTTTAGACATTTCTGTGTAGCGGACATACTGCACTGTTGTGTAATTCCTAATATTACAGAGTATTTTTTTTTAGACATTTCTGTGTAGCGGACATACTGCACTGTTGTGTAATTCCTAATATTACAGAGTATTTTTTAGACATTTCTGTGTAGTAGACATACTGCACTATTGTGTAATTCCTAATATTACTGAGTATTTTTTAGACATTTCTGTGTAGTAGACATACTGCACTGTTGCGTGATTCCTAATATTACAGATTATTTTTTAGACATTTCTGTGTAGTAGACATACTGCACTGTTGTGTAATTCCTAATATTACAGAGTATTTTTTAGACATTTCTGTGTAGTAGACATACTGCACTGTTGCGTGATTCCTAATATTACAGATTATTTTTTAGACATTTCTGTCTAGTATACATACTGCACTGTTGTGTAATTCCTAATATTACAGATTATTTTTTAGACATTTCTGTGTAGTAGACATACTGCACTGTTGTGTAATTCCTAATATTACAGATTATTTTTTAGACATTTCTGTGTAGTAGACATACTGCACTGTTGCGTGATTCCTAATAGTACAGAGTATTTTTTTAGACATTTCTGTGTAGTATACATACTGCACTGTTGTGTAATTCCTAATATTACAGAGTATTTTAGACATTTCTGTGTAGCAAACATACTGCACTGTTGCGTGATTCCTAATATTACAGATTATTTTTTAGACATTTCTGTGTAGTAGACATACTGCATATTCCTTCCAGTGGATCATGTCATTTATTGCATGATGTTAATGAGCTTCCAAATAAAATGTTTTCATATAATTCTTTACTTTGGTAAATAATAAAAACAATCTTTATTGTCCAGAATACATTTACTATGTGAGAATAATACTTATATATGAAGCCCCCCCCCCCCAAAAAAAAAAAAAAAAGAAAGAGCTCTTACATTATAATTTAAAAAATGTATTATATTTTCTTATAGCTCTAAAAATATTTGACAAGCTTGTTTGCACACACACAAAAAATAAGATAAAACTCGAGAATCTGCAAATCACTAAAAAGCAAAATGATATACAATATTGTGAGAAACATATTGTAATGTAGGCTTATATACTTAACTAGGACTGGCTCATATGCCCCTGCTGCTAATGGTGTCTGAAAGTAAAAAAATAGTGGAGGATGCGACATGCGGTTGAAACATAGGCCTAAAGTTAATTTAGTTAAAGTACATTGACATTCAGATTGCACACTCGTTTATTTAAGGCGTGAAATGTATATAGATTTTTTTTTTTTAGTTTCTTATATTACAAATATGTTCATTTTTAATGAACAAAATGTTTCATCACCTAATCGGCCGCCATCATTTGAAAGCCTCCATACTCTAAAGCTCCATACTGACGACATTGTTTTTCAGGACTTCCCTGTCCCCATACAGTGAGAGACCCTAATCTCTAGCAGTATCAGGCCTAGCTCTGTCATGACCTCCGCTATTGAAACCAGTTCCGTCCATAGTATCTGTATCTTTGTTACATTTGTCAGCATCGGGAATTGATCTAACCTTTCCAAGCGAAGGACGCTCATTTCGACAGTGACGTTCTGGCACGTCCCAGCTGATTCCAGTTTGTCTAACTGCCCACCACTCACCTGTTCTACTTTAGCGTTTGACCTTCTGATCCCAGAGTTCCATTCTCACATCACTCCTTGCACTGTCGGATGTATGCAGTTGCTATGGTTGGTCCACAAATGTTCTCGACTTAGCCAAGTAGTCTGCCTTTCTTTTTCTTTGATTCGACAATGAGTTGCTACTAACACAGCAGATGTCCTGGCACCCCGCTCTTCATAGCAATTCCTCATTGGTTACTTTACCTTGCCACCTTATGTTTAAAGATCCGCATTAAGTATTTCTGTTATCAGCAGCAGACGATTAGGCTGGCTTGTTCACGTGTGGTGATCTCACAGAAGGCATGAGAGCCGTTGGTCGTCCACTTTTAAGATATACTGATGTATGCAAACGCGGCATGAAGCTCTTCAAAATCGACACTAACAGCTGGGAAAAAAATGGCACTGGACAGATCCACACAGAGATGGAGCATAAGAGAAGGGTCCCGGATTACAGATGCCCAACCTGTGACCGCAGCTATGTATCAAGGATTGGCATCCTTGGTCACTCAAGAAGTTGCAAAGGGAAAACATAGTCTCTCGAAACGTAAAATGCCATAGACTATGAATTCCATCCCTATACAAAATCTGCTAACATACGAAATAACTTGTTGTCAAGGCAACGCTTTGTCCAAACTGTTGCGCCTAGAAGTCATCATAAAAAGGGCATCAAAAATTACACTCACAGTATTACATTATTTAAAGGAACTTTTATTTGAACAAAAATATCTAAGAAAAATCTACACATGTAAATATTTTTGCTGGTCTTTTCTCTTTTAACGCCAAGCATGAAGAAACTAAAAAGAGTCTAACAAGGGCAATAGCCCATGTAGTTTCGTCAACTCAACTTTATTAACTCTGTGCAAAGAGTGGTAAGCTCTTTCCACAGAGATTGGTCATAAACAACTTTCTAACACTCTGTAACACCATCTCAGAAGTGGACACCTTGTTTCCTCTTTTCAGCTTGCATTTATGGTTATGTTATGGTTAACACGTGTTGTCTGTCTAAGGTAAAGTCCCACGAATCTCATACGAGGTTTGGTCACCATTTCACTAAGAGGAATTCTCTGTTGGTGACAGTATGCTATTCCTAGGATTAGTGTTAACAGCAAACAGAAACTAAAAGCTTCAATTTTCAGTGTGCCATTAGCTCCAGATTTGAAATCAATGGTCTCGAGAGGTTTTTGAGTATATAGGTCTATTACCTAAAGCCAAAAGGTAAATATTACAAATAGCTTGTAAAAATATTCCCACTAGACCTTTAGGGTGTGATCATCTTTTTTTTTTTTTACTCAAAACGTCTCGAGACCATTGATTTTAATCTTCTGAGGTAATAGAACACTGAAATTTGAAGATAGGAATGTTTTGTAGTAGTTTTGTTTCATATGGTTCGGATTGTTCTTGAAGGTAGGCTAATTGACTTGTAGCAACAAACTGCTGGTAGACAACTGAACTGCTGTAGGCGTATAATAGGAGCCTATCTTTACTTATAAAACTTCAATTGACATTATTAACTTCTTTGTGAACAATACTGAAAATAAATTTCATTACAGACAAATTCGACTTCACATAAAATTAAATAAATGTTGTAGACTTCAGTAATAATAAACTCGCTACAATATCTTTTCAGTCTGGCGTTATGGAGTCGTCTCCCCTACATAATAACGGCAGACGACTACGCCCTTTATCTTGCATCATTCGCAACTAATTGCTAAATTCTTCCCACCGTCACCATAGATACAAACACACTCCATAACATGGATGTTCATTCAGAGTTGAAGATAATTATATATAGCTACTAAGTCCAAACCTCCCGCAGTACGACGGGTTTGGCAGAAGACAACTGAACGACAGTCCAGTGCGCATGCCTCAAGACCAAACAGTTTTACTTTGTTGTCTTACATTACTACATATTTTTTTAGCATAAATGTTACCAAACTATGCAATGCATCTACTGTTACTATTGTCGACTATTTGTAGGTAATTGTTACGGAAATGACCACGAAATTTGTGACAGGATATGACGTTAAGTCGTGAGAAATCAGCCCAGAGTGACATTGTTTGTTAGGCTTGACTAACGTATTGCACCGGAAATGCCTCTAATCGCAGGAAGTGAGGTCAGTTTAACACCAAGAGGGAAAGTACATTTAGCAGACGTGAGCCAGACGATCGCGAACACCCAACACCGCAACTGTAAGAGGATTAGATTGCAGGGGGGATAAGCATGTTTAATTAGAACATGCACATGCGGATCCTAGGCAGTTTGTAAGCATAGAAAAGCTGCTTTAGCTGTGTGCTGAAATTAAATATAATTGTAAAAAATGCGTTCTGTTCGTGCCGAAATGTAATTTGGGGAAGGCTGGCTGGTGGTGCAAAGGACGTAGACCTATTTCTTTGAATAAAAAACAACAACTGCGCAGTGTGACATAAGCTATTTAGTGTGTGCGAATGTCAATGAGGATAGGTCTCACGATATAAAAGTATAAAAGTGTCGTTGTTAAAAGAACCATACATGAATATCATAAACGAGGCTTTAATTGCCCATTACTTTATGATTTGGTGCAAGATTATCAGCATCAAAATATTCATGGAAAACAAAAGTTCTTTAAACTATATACTTTGGCCTATACATTACTGTGATACGCAAAACATACTATGCGGCAAAGTATTAAATGTATTTAAATAATGGTTACACTATTATAAATATAAATATAGGCCTAAATTCATTTACATATTTTAACATACTTTCTGTGTCAGAATTTCTACTGTCATAAATTTATTATATAATGATCAGGGCAGGCCTTAAGGGTAGGCAAACTAGCAAACCTTGTTCCCAACTTTATAGTTAGAGTACACTTGGTTTCAAGGTTAGGGTTAGGTTTATTTATTTATTTTTTTTTTTTTTATTTCTTTTGGGGGGCACCAAATTCACTTCGATTAGGTTCTCCAGTTATCTAAAGCCGGCCTGCATTCATTGACGATTCAAGAGATTTAGCCCCCAATAAGAAGGATGCGTCACCGATATTAGTAAAGACAACTTGCCTCCAAAGACTTTGACCTTTTTATAGAGGGAGAGTAGTCCTTAAGGGACTGCGGGCACGACATGGCCTATACTGTGCCGATGTGCCTAAAACTAAAAACCAAACCAAAACCAAAAATACACTGTGGAGTCTAAATATGAGCTAATTAGATTCCTTATCAATTAAAGAACTCAACAACTGAAACAATAAGGTATTTATTCCTATCTTAAAAGTGAACTATTGACAAAATATCGTGAACAGATTTTTAATACAATATACCACATTTTTTAGGTCAATGATTAGACTTTATCATTGTTCAAGGACATAGATCTATCTTAAGTGAAATTCTATCTCTACAATTAGACTTAGAAATATTTAGTTTAAATACAGTTTGAGGATACTATATAATATATTTTGCTGGAGGGACTTAATTTCTATAGTAAGGATAAGAGAATAAAATATGCGAAACTAAAGTGAAGTCAGCTAATTGACGATCCAACTATAAACATTTCAAGTAAACAATAACATTTGAACATTTAAATAAATTGAAAACATATGAGATCATTGAAACCCTAACCATACACTTAGTAGCTAATGAAACACATTGAAGTTTGCTGAAAAATTGAAAAAAAAATGCAACATTATCTTTTAACAGAAGTTGAACAAAAATCTAGACACTCGAGACATCTCCCAATTCATACACATGATAGCAATGACAAGATGGCCTCGAGCTTGAAATGCACATCTATTGTACACAAAAGCACAGTTACTTGAATACACATTTACTTGACAAAATAGCACTTAATTTACAGACCCGCTAGACAAAAAAGCACAGCCATAGACATAAATAAATATAGACTGGAAAAAAAGGAAGTAACTTCATGTAACTTGAAAACACGTATATCTATTGAATTCGGATTTCCGAATTATGAAAAATTTTAAAATTGCATGATCTTCAGTCTTAGAGATTAAACAAAATTTATAGACATAGAATAAAGTACACAATTTCAATTCACAAATTTTCGTCTCATAAAATAGTCTTATTGGCCAGTCTATATTTATTTATGTCTATGAGCACAGCTCTTAATGTACACACCCGCTAGACAAAACAGCACAGCACTTAGTGCGCAGAGCCGCTAGACAAAACTAGCATAACACACTAGGTGTAGTGTAGCCTTTTCAATACTTTCTCTATTTCGTCTGATATTTTCAATGTCTCAGAGTGCAAAGATACTATCATGTTTGTTACTTGGGGGTCACATAAAAATACACAATTTTAACACACACAAAAGTACACGTCATCTACTATTTATAAGTTATCAATATTTGCAGCTGTTAACTCTTTATCTCCGTAGTTCTTATCCATGACAGAATTGTTCATTTTTCACTTTTGAACATTCTACCCTGTTATCTTTTAACTTCAATAACACATTTGTATGTAATCAGAAAACGTTACTTTTGGTATAGTTATTTTAGGAGAATGCATGCTCTTTTATGTAGCACAAGTTTATAAAACCTAGATAAACCTAGATAAAACCCAGATAAATTAAATTTAATGAGATCAAATCAACGATGGTAGCCTAATTAGGAGAGAAAGAGTTAAACTTTCCTGTTTATCAGTAACACTATTTATAAACATTACAAGATGTACACTAGGATAAACCAACATTTTGATTCAATCGTTTCAACTTTTTTGGTCGTACTTGAACTGTGAACTAACTGGCCTACCAACTTGCCACTTTGCTGGTAATCATTTCAGAGAAACACAGCTATGTTTCTGTCATCCCTATAGTACTTATTTTTAGTCAGTGGCACCGCCATGACAACTCCAAGGGCCGAAGCTTCGAATACTGCTGAGTGGGGTTGGGTTCTTCATCCATTCAAGTACCTAGACAGAAACAAAGTAATTACATGCATTTCTATGCAGCTCCCATATGGTTTAAATTATATTTCACACAGTAGGGACACGTGTAATTTCATATTTTCGCACATAAATACCGCGGATTATACCAACGAATAGAGGATGGCGACAGGCAATGTTTCAACTATCGAGACGACAGTCCAAAGCTTATACTACACGACCAGGCAGCCATCATAAGGAAATCACTTTGACCAATCAGATAAATTATTTATTTGCTTAGTTTGGCGCCCCCCCCCAAAAAAAAAGAGGTAAATTCTGTGGGTGGGATTTTTTTTTCTATTCTTCGATTTTTTTTCCCGAATAGCACAGTCCATAGCAGCCCTTTCAAAACTTAAAATAATATGGAAAGACAAAGGCTTAGCCCTCGGCACCAAAATCAAACTGATGCGCTCCCTGGTCATGGCCACATTTCTATATGCGTGAGTCTTGGACGATGAATGCAGAGCTAGAGAGGAGGATCCTTGCAATGGAATTGAGATGCTACAGAAGGATCATAGGCATCACACTCAAAGACCGCATCACAAACCAAGAGATTAGAGACAGGGTTACTGCAGCGATCGGACTTCATGATGACCTGCTAACTACTGTGAAAAAACGCAAGCTTAAAATCTATGGCCATATTACAAGATCTTCGGGGCTCGCAAAGACCTTCCTCCAGGGAACAGTACCAGGTAAAAGAAGAGGAGGCAGACAGGGAAAGCGATGGGAAGACAACATCAAAGAATGGACGGGCCTACCACTGAAAGAAGTTCTAATCAGGGCAAAGTATAGAGAGGAATGGAGAAAGACGGTCTACAAGTCTTGCTTGGTGACCCCAACGGTCAACAGACTAAGGAATAGGTAACAGGTAAGGTAGCAGGCATCCTTCAGAGACGCTGGAGATGGATAGGTCACACCCTGCGCAAGCCGGCATCCAACATAACAAGGCAAGCTCTAACCTGGAACCCCCAAGGAAAGAGGAATAGAGGACGGCCCAGGAACACATGGCGCCGCGATCTGGAAACAGAAGCCAAGCAGATGGGCAAGACATGGGGACAGTTGGAGAGACTCGCCCAGAACCGAGATGCCTGGAGAAAGCTGGTTGGTGGCCTATGCTCCAGTAGGGACCAATGGCTGAGATGAGATGAAGGGAACAGGCAGGGGCGGACTGGCTATATGGGCAAATGCCCGGCACCAAATGGAGCGGTATGGTCGCGACTAAAAAAAAAATTTTTTTAATAAAGGCAGCGTAAAAAAAAGTTCCAGCAGCAAGACACTGATGCCCGAACACGTTTACTTTTCTATTTGTTTTTTTATTACGATTAATTTTGTTTGAAATTCAACAATATCAAAAACATTACACTCTAAAACCTGTAATTATTATTATATGGAAACGTTACACCGTGTTGTATATGGTGTCCTATTACAGTTTCGTTCTATAGCGGAGTTTTGGTACACGTGTCTTGTTCGATCCTCTCGATAGAGTATGTCGTTCTGAATGACATGGTCGAAATTTTCTGGTGATGTTCCACAAGTGAAACTGTCACTAGTCCCAATTTCATCACCAGAAAACTTATGTCTATCTTCTTATCTACAATCTTTTTTTATTAAAAAAAACTAATTTTCTTTCTTCGAGTTATCTCCCTCTCTTCACTGTACCCGAATTCTCTTTGTATTATTGACTGACTGACTTACCTGGCTAGGCGTCACAATGTAGACGTCATCGATGGTCAACAAATAGTCAATGAATCTGTCCAGGCCGTCGAGATTATGTTCAGTGTGAAACCATCGAGCGTGGATGAAGATGCCGAATGGCGCCCGGTTGGAATGGTAGAATCGTCTGAGAGAACGTCAAACCAAAAATTAAAATTTGGAAAATTTTAAAAAGTTTGATGAGGCGCAACGAAATAAATTTCGTAATTTTAATCTTGTACTCTTCTCTAACGTGGACTGAATGCCCACCGGCCCTCACCCACCCTCAAACATAAGCTTCGAATCGTAAAGACATGACCTTGTTAGATTCACTGACCTAAAATTCGACTTCAAGTATTCTAAAGTCTCCTCCGCATCACCAGTAGCACTGCAGCCGTCCGGCATGGCGCAAGAATGACCATCCAAGCCAAACCATCTTTGTACCTGAAGAACAAATTTAGATCAAATTCAGTCCGTTGTCTTGATATCAAGTTTTAAAATCTTGATATACGCCACATTCTCTGATACATTATTTATGTTGTAGGGTCATATGGAAAGGTGAAGGTCAAGGTTCTTTAGTTGCCTTCTGATATTCGTGTGTGTGTGTGTATGTGTATGTGTGTGTTTATAAGGTGACGGTGAGAAGAAGTTCGCGATTGGTTGGTGGCAATGCAGTGAGGACCTACCGGTATTTCCCACATGCCTGGGTACTGCTTGTGTGGACAAGGTCCATGTTGACAGTACACATTACTGGGTGTGTAGTCTAGAGTGAACGGCCAGACGGGGTCCCCGGTCTCTTGTTCTGACCCAGTGAACATTGACGTGTCATAACTGAAGGGAACAAGACAAAACAATAAAAAAATAATTTTAAAGACTTTAAAAAAAGCGTTTATCTAAAGGAAAGAACTCCATATTTACAGCTGTTTATTTCAATAATGTATAATTTATTCCCCCTTTTCGATATCAAACAAAATTAATCATTACCAATCATTACCAATCATTAATTGGTGTTTTAATCGATTCATGTTTTGTTAGATACAATAAATTGTTTAAAGTTTCAACTTAATCCGAGAATGGATATGAGACAAAGGAGTACAGTTATACAAGAGACAAAACCAACATATTTAGCCATATCTCTGAATACCTTAAGATTAACTTCCCTTGTTGATATACAAAAAATATCAATTAGGACTACCAGTAATTTTTTTAACTAATTAATAGGCCTATATTTTTTTTAAATTGATTCATGTTTTGTTTTGGTAAAATAAATTATTGTGTAAAGCTTCAACTTAGATCGCTGAATGGGTGTAGGAGAAATAACTTTAGAGTTAGAGAATAACACAGAAAATATTATTTGGAGAAAATTTCTTTATATCTTTCTACGCTAAATTATTTAATACTTTTGTATATAACCTTATTGATTTCTTATGAGCAGCCTTTAATAACTTAAATAGTTAAAACCTAAGTGAATCAGTTCAACTTGTTTGTTTCGTAAAGTTATACATAAACTATTGACACAGAAACTAGACAGCAAGGTAATTTGTATCAAAAATGAAAGTGAACTTACTGGAACCCAGCGTCGTAGAGTGCGCTGTACATGTTGTCTGAACCTAGTTGAAGAAAGGGAACTCTGAACCCTTTGATTGCTTCTTTAGGCAGACCGGCCCTGGAGATGAGATTCTCACGCATGCCAGTCGACTCATCGTAGAAGTCTTGATAGGAGGCTGTTGACCACCAGGTGTGAGGGAATCTAAGGAGTAGGAAAGAAGTTGCTTGAGTCAGACAGGAAAGGAAACACTAGTTCACAATGACTTCGCAGAATTTAAGATTGATTTTAACAGACAGGACTAGATTGACATAGGGACACGTGTAGGAAACGTCTGTATTTTATAAGATGAAAATTTTGTTGGTTCATCGCTATTACGGCTATGGCCTACATGTGAGAAAACTAGTGTTA
>JADKLZ010000687.1:697567-720315 GCA_021533235.1 Biomphalaria straminea
AGAAAGAGTTAAAAGTATTTTATAGTTAGTTGAAACTAGCGTCGACTGCATCATTTGATTGTTTTGGCTTTTTGCTGGTGTTATTGAAGCAGTTTGAGTTAAGTGTTACTGGCAGTGTTACCTCAGTCGGACTTAGTTGTATTTCACATACTCAACACCGCGTGGGAGCCATAACATATAAACAAACACTGAGGACAAAAAATAAACAACAATGCGATAAAGACTTCTTAGGATGCTGTCTTTCTGACTGAGCATAACGTCCACCTCACTGGGGAGGAGACAAGGAAATTGAAGGAATACTAACTTAGTAAATAATTTTTTTTTAAATTAGGAAATCTTAGCTTTTTAGCTTTGGACATCAATTGTCGAGCTGTTTACATCCTAGGGATCCTTGGGCTTTTGCCTCTTTTCTTTGCCTCTTTTTTTGGGCTCAGCCTCTTTTTCGGGCTATTGGCCTCTTTTTTGGGCTTTCATTTTTTTTTGTAAACAAATTTTATTCCTATAAGTTAGCCTACATTATTTGATACTGATAATAATAATATAGATACAGGCAGCACGGGAATCCAACTCCTAGATACCCCCTCCCCCCCACTGGTCCACAAATGAGATTGGACCAAAGCGCTCTGAGCATGCTATAAGCATGAAAGTAGCGCTATATAAAAGCTATAATAATAATAATAATAATAATAATATATTTAAAAAAATGGAAAAGAGACATTTGAAATACAGATATATATATGAGCAATAGGACAAGAAACAATTCAAAGATGTATACTACAGTGATTGCTATATGTTTCTAGATTATACTGCTTTGATTTTTTACTAATGGAAATATAGATGGGAGTGTATAGAAGATATTGAACAAAGGGAGGAGTATCACAAACATGTATTCTAATACTTTTGGTACGTTTGTAGATTATCCTGCAGAAAGCATTCTTACGGGAAAAAAAAAAAACAAGATTGATGTCATTAAAAATTTTAGACTCTCCCTTTCTTGACAATTTTTGATTGTCTCCCTTGAGACCAGGGACACTACTTCCTTATCACTTAGTAAATAAAATGTTAACAGGTCGTCCCCTATTTTTAATCACAGAGTCTCTTGTGCAGATAAATAAAATGTGATGTTTGTTCAAAGATATAAGGCGTTGTGGGTGTACTTTTTGTGGTTAGACATTTTTGAATATTATCACACTAGATTAGAAGCGAGATTCCTTATGCTTTCCCCATTTTTGAATTTAGATTAACCTAGAAGTACCTCAAACGGTTGCTGAGTGGTAAAACGTTTGGCTACTGAGATCACGTGTTCGAATCCCGGTGAAGACCGGGAGATATTTCGGGATCTTTAAGGACGCCTCTGAGTCCACCCAGCTCTATTGGGTTGATGAAAAGTAAAGGCGGTTGGTCGTTGTGTTAGTCTCCATCTCGTTAACCCCAGAAACAGATTACCTTCACTATCTTGATACTATTACTATCTTGAATCATATTTTATTTACAAGAATGAAAAGAAGTATTTACGATTACTGGCCACGAGTACTTACAGGACAACCGTTAGGGTTGTAACGACCTGGCCTAAACAACCGCTGGTAGTAGCCATAGAACGCACCGGACACTTCGTCATCAAAGGTCAGCATGACCATCTGTGGGATGGATGACGCCGACAATCCACGAGGAATGGCAGTGCCAGGACAGTAACAGGAGGGCAGCTGACAACTGGAAGGATCACAGTCTAGGAGAGCGAGAATGCATTAATAGCGAACCAATCAAAGCAAAATTCAAATATGTGACTTTATATTTTTAATTCGTCAGTAAGTGTCTGTTATTAGTTGTGCATTTTGAAAAACTTATATCAGCTCTGTCTGTCTGGGTAGAATCTTGTACACGCTATTTCTCCCACTTCCCATTCTCGGGTCAAGCTGAAACTTTGCACAATTATTCATTGTCGATGATGACTCAATCAATCAATAATAATAAACAAAGACTAGTTTTAAATTAATTAAATATACTCTATAAGAAAAGTGGGATAAATCATGCAGCATTAAGAGATGAGTAAGTAACAGCGCAATTATTGCCCTTATGAAGACTTTTTTAAAAAGGTATTTCTTACATTTTGCATGTTACATACCTTATTCAGTTTTTGAAACAGACAGACAGACAGAGTGCAATGAGTTTGATATAAGCTTTGTAAAAAATATGTTGTCATGTGGTTCAGACTTTTAAAAAAATGTAGCCTCGTTTTGAAATATAGATGTCTGATAAAATAAGTCACGGTAAAGCTTCGACAGTCATACTTGTAGTTATCTTGGTTTTGTGTAGCACACTGGTGAGGCGCTCAGTGTGCGGCCTAGATCTACATACGAGTTAAATGAACATGAATCATAATGACTGTTCTTAACTGTGCATGTTGTATACATCTAGCTTGTAATGATCAAAGTAGCCACCATATACTTTATAATTTTATGCACTCTATAAATTTAAAAGATGTAAAAAAAAGATTCTTTTATAGCCAAATATTAATCTATGAGTTAGGACCAGTGGCGTAGCATCCATGGCGCGAAGGGGTTCAATGAACCCGGGCCCACGACCATTAGGGGCCCACAGCCTGTGAAGTTGCAGCAAAGGCGCAAACGGGTTCATTGCACTTGAGCCCATGACTCTTGACTTGTTGGGGCCCACGCGAGAACTTACGGATAACACTAATTACTGAATAAAAATTTCGAAACAGCTATTATTTATTCAAATTTCTCAAAGCTCAATATGTTTCTTTTTTATCTGTATTTAGAATTTGTCATATTAGCTCTCTTTTTAATACCCTACAAAAACAAACATAATTTAAACATGTTCTGTAGACAAAAAAAAATTATATTAAATGAACAAGTAAAAAACTATCTCAGCAGTTGTGATTCTAAGACCTTGGAATCCAAGAAAATGCCGTAGATACCTTGAAAGTCCTTGTTACATTGTTTTGTTGTTTTTGTATTGTGTTAAAAAAATGTTTCAAGTAATCATTAGAAAAGATTTTTTTTTTAAAGGAGACGAAATATAAAAAGAAAGAGAAATATTTAGCAAGCCAACGAAACACAAGAGTAAGTGGCATATATAGCGTTAAAATGCAACATGTTTGTTCTGGCGAAACCAAATATTGGGGAGCAGGCTTATAACAAGGATCTAGAACAGGCATGTCAAACTCATTAAGGTGTATGGGCCGCATAGAAAAATTACTATAACCCGAGGGCCGCAGGAAAAAAATCAGTTGCAAAACAGCCTACTAGTTTAATGTAAATTAGAAATAATACAATAGAATACAATAATGAATGGCATAACTGTCCGTAGTTAGCTAACTTTGTAGTACTATTTGATAATAAAAAATTACTATGATTACTCATTATATTGAATGTCCTTTTTCTTGACTTCTTTTCTGGGATACAAGTTTATTGATGATAAATTTTGGCACAGCTCATTTTATATACTTCAATTTCAACTAAAAATCTGACTGCTATACTATCAGTTTTAGTTGCACACTATCAGCTGCATTTATTAGGAACAAATGAAAATGGAGATACAAACAACGGAAATTCTAGCTCGTATGAAACGAAGTCAAGGAAACGGTCATTGAAAGCATCTACTAACGATGCGATAACGATACTAACGATAAGGTGATTGATACAATGAAAATGAGCAAATTTAAAATTAGCATCGGTCTCTCATATTTTTGCAAGCAACTTTGCATCAAAACCATTTCATTTCATGGTTGGTGTGCCTTCCGTTGTAATACTAGCTAGCTTTACCAAAGGTAAATTATAATGCAATATCACCTCCTGTTATTCTCAAAAACATCTTTGCTTGTTGTGTTAAATAATAACAGAGCTCAAGTAGCTTTTTAAGTATATCTCAAAGCTCCTGTCACCAGTTACACCATTGGACTCATAGAGAGCCAATGAAAAGAATTCAAATTCATTTTGTTCATTAGTTGTTACCGCACTCTGACATGTCATTAATTCTATCTGCCACAGTGTACCTAGTTAAAGCTATTTCTTTGAATGCTTTCACCTTTTCCGGACAAATTGCTTCAGCTTTAACGACTCACTCCTTCATAAAATCACATTTACTAAATGATTTACTATGGCTGGCATTTAAGTTTGACAAAATGTAGCAGGCTTACACTGCAGACTCACTCTCGTTGTTCAGTTTAACAAATACTATTTTTCAATTCAAGTAGATTGTCATCTCTTATTTTCTAGAGTAATAGTTTAACATAATTGTGATAATTTTTTATGTGGCCAAGCGGGCCGCATGCAGAGTGGTCGCGGGCCGCATGCGGCCCCCAAAAGCCGTGTTTGACATGCCTGATCTAGAAGATAGAGAGATTTGCAAGTTATCATGGAATAGCGTCTATCTCTGACCAATGCTTAGTGTTTGTTCATAGTTCCTAGAGAATGTTAACATCATTAGGCCTATATTGTTACAAAAACATATCATGAAATAGTCTTTCGGAGATGAATGCCTGTGCATTAGCCATGGTAGTAACGATGTCGCCCACACAGCAGCCCCCCCCCCTCCTTCACACAGCTGATCTATCCAAAGGTATATACATACATGTATATGTATATGGAACTCTGACCAATGCTTAGTAATTGTTTTATAGCTCTTAAAGAAAGTTAACACCACTATATTTATTTTTAAAAGACAGACTAGGCTTTATTTAAAACTGCTATGAATATTGCCTTTTGACAGGAAAACAAAGCCCCGCATATTCAAAACTAGATAATAGACCTGTTGGGCAATGCAGTTCGGCCAAAATATGGATGTCCAATCTGCACCATTTTTCTCTTTCATTTTTGAGAGCACTTGAGACATATTTAAAGTTGGATGAAATTAGCATGATTTAAAAAAAGAAAACTGTTTTGTGATCCTAATGATGTAATACTCCCAAAAAAATATTAGAGAATAACTGCTAGGTTTTCGTTTTTGTGAGAGCCAGACGTTTGCCTAATTGGCGGAACCAATACCAATAATCCCAATTTATCTTTAAACAAACTGCGAGGTTAGGGCTGTGCTTCCAATATAAGTGGATATTAGGACCTACAATAGTCTTCGGGTATTGTGTCATCAAAAGAAGCCGCTCACGCATTATGTTCGCTATGCTAACCACGACTTTAACTTGGTCTTAAATAATTCCGTCAGCTGTTTTCAAGACGTTGCAGATTTCTAGGACTTTTTTTTGCTCACAGCATTTCAAGATGGGCGCGTCTCAAATCCTATAGGAAGAGCAAAGTATATAATACACTCAAATACTTTTCCCCACAATTTGGTCATCAAGGAATAATGCTCTAACAACAATAAGATTAAGATGTATTGATGTACCAAAGAAGTTTGTGTTTCTCTAAGAAAACATTGTTCTGCTTATTGCCCAACACAAAATTGTAAGCGCAGTCAGCGTTGCGTTGAAAATGTTTAATAAATTAGGAGCAGAAAGCAGAAAGTATTGGAATGGTTAACATACCCATACATTCAGATTACTCAATTGTTATGTAACAATTTAAATTGTTCTTATTTGGTGGAGGGGGCCCACCAAGATATTCATGAACCCGGGCCCACGGATACCTTGCTACGCCACTGGTTAGGACTTTTTGTTGTAGGCGTTGCCCAGAGGAGAAGTCAACTCAACTCTAAAAGCACAGTTAATAGAACGACAGAGTGAATAACACTATAGTTATAGTAGCATATTCAAGAAGTTAACATCTGGTTCAAAACTTCAGATTGGTAGTAGCCTAATTGAGCAAACCATGGTAAGGCACACACACACACACAAATAATAATGGCAAAAATTATGCATTAATTATACAAACTTATAAAAACTTATTTGGTTATCTTTTTAAATGGAGGAAAATCTATAAATAGCTTGTTAAATTCCGCAAAGCCCAGTGTACATAATATAGAAGTAAGGCTTATTGAAGCTATGGGGGGGGGGGGATTTTTTGTAACCACAAATAAAATTATTAATTTAGTTCTTCCAATTATAACGAATATGTTTTATTTAATAGGTATTTCTATTTTTTTAAAGTTTTTCTTTAGCTTCCGTAATATTACTGCAACATTTATCTCTATCGCTTTCTCTTCTTTTGTTTCTTACCCCAATTCATTGCTTTCCGTAATGCCTTTTAACTGTTTATTAAAATGTAAACAGATTATTGTGATTTACCTAATTATGAAAATCCCCTTTATGCATAAAAGCATGTAAGCGCAACCACAAAAGTCTATCAACAACAATTGAAACAACGATAACCGAAGCTATTTATAAATAAGATAATCGCTAAATGCAAACAAAATAATTTCTTGACGTCTTTTGGCCTTAGGGGCAAGGCAATAAGTTCCAGTAGGCTACACAGAAACTTAGCTTATAAACAGAAAGCTCATGCAGTTGAATGGCAAGGGACAAAATAAAAAGGGTTTTAATTGATGAATAATAAAATTAATATGCATAAATCAACACACCAATCCTATTTCCAGCATTGCTTTATTGAAATAAGGACTTAAATGTAAGAACAGATATTAAAATCAAACACACATTAACTCGAATAGGGACTGATCAAATCTAGACCTAGACAGTCAAGTCAATTAATTTGGTATGCAGACGTTACTCACCTCCTTCATTGGCCTGAATATTGGCGGAGTTTGACCTACTTTCTGCGGGCTCCGAGCCTGACTTGGCTTTAGGGGCCGAGGACTTTTTCGTTGAACTTTTCTCAGACTCGCCACCGGAAGACTCGCTCTCTCCTCCCTCTTTGGGCTCCGACGGAACGTGAGGCTGGAAGGGAGGGTTTTTCACTGAGTCTTGCCACTGTCCCGGGCTGACTCCTGATGGCCTCCACCAAGGTTTACCGACACCTCCAGCTTTGCTTACCCAATATTCGTCTGTGGGGGGAAACAGGTGGTGCATGCACACAATAAAAGGGGCTATTTTTGTTATAGTTGTGAGTTTAGTAACATTTTGTTATTTATACGTTAATCCAATGACTGTAGTCTATTTTTACAAAGTGTTTTAAAATGGCGATTCGCACTTTTTTGTAATGTGTTACTTCTGACACCAGTGTGTCTTGATTTTCAAAGTTTTCTTGAATTTAAGAATTTATAATGTCCATAGTTTCTATTGTATACAGCTTTGGAAAATTTATTTCATTTTTTTTTTAAATATAGATGTAATTAATTCAATGAAATTTAATTTACTTTTGAAATTTGAAATGAAATTTTCTCTGCCCACAGATGAACTGATTTCGAGAAACACAAAAAACCTGGCAACCCTATTTACTGCAACCTGCAGAGCACATCGTTTTTTTTTTAAAATTGTTGAACACTAAACATTGCAACCCACAAGCGTATAGCAAAACGCTTTAGCACACAACACGTTAGCACACAACACATTAGCACAGAACTTTCCAAAGTGTTGTTGTTGTTTTTTTTTGCCTTGAGCGAAGTATCGAGAGAAAAAGCTAAGCAAAGTGTTAAATACATGTAAGCCATTTTGGAAAGTTCTGCCGTACAACATATATTCAAACAGACATCCGCGTTAAAAATAGTTCCCCAGCAACCGAAGAAACAACGCTCAGATTGCCTCACCTCCGCTCAAGTCATGTTTGGAGATGGAAGCACTTGCGCTGTGCCCACCACTGGAGCCGCTACTGCTAGAGTGCTCCGATTCAGAGTGTCCACTTTCCTCCGGGCTAGAGTGGCTGCTTCCGTGGTCTTCACTGCCGTGCTCTCCGCCACTGTGGGACGCCTGTTCGTGTCCACTCTTCGAGCCGCCTGTCTCTTGTAGATGGTCATCGCTTCCAGAACAATCCGCCTTGTGTGGCCAGTCACAGGTCTGGCTGCTTACACTGAAATATATACAAAACATAAGAAATCCTTAAAAAAAAACAAATACAAAGGTTATCTAAGGGGAATAACTTCCCCATACAATAATATCATTATTGAAGACATTATTTCCCTTATTCGATACAAATCAATAACTAATTACCAATAATTAATTGACAATAAATAATTGCTTAAAGCACGGTGGCTGAGTGGTTAAGCACTTGGCTTACGAATCTGGGGTCTTGGTTTCGAATCTCGATGAAGACTGGGATTTTGAACTTCGAGATTTTTAGAGCACCCCTGAGCCCACCCAACTCTAACCTGACTTTAGTTGGGGGAAAATAAAAAGCTGTTGGTAGTTGTGCTGGCCCCATGACTCACTGCTCGTTAACCGTTTGACAAAGAAAATGATGACCTTAACATCATCTGCACTATGGAATGCATAGTCTGAAAGGGAAACTTAACTTTTTTAAAAATCTAACAGAGGAGAGTTACAAATCGTCTGCTAGAAGTAAGATGCACTGATGTATGTAAATTTATATAACGCTTTACAAGATCAACATCAATAGCTAGGAGAAATAAGCACAGGATAACCAAACATGGAGGCTAGGAATCTAGGTATTGACTCCTGCATCACAGATTTTAAACACCAAAGAAGTTGGAGTAAGGCTGAAGACATTGCAGCAATGTTAACACCTAATCTGTAATCGTGGATGCTTAACAAGGATTGACCTCTTTAGTCACAAGAGAAGTTGCTAAGAAATAAGGTGAACATCTTGCAATAGTGATGCAAACTTACAGCTAGAATTAATTGCAAGTCTGAGAACAGATTTGCTAGAAAAAATCAACTTGAACAACTAAAACTTTTAGTGAGATTTATTAGAGTTTCAGTGTTTGTATAGTACATTATCTCTCCATCACCTTCAACTATCCTTTATTTGTTGAGCCGTTGGGGCACCACACAAGATCTATTGACCATCTTTTTCCATTCCTCTATTTTTATTTGCCTTGAATAGATTTTTTTCAAAGACAAGCCCGTCCATTCTTTCATGTTGTCTTTTCATCACTTTTTTCTGTCTGCCTCTTCTTTTTTTCTGGTAATGTTCCCTGAAGAATTGAGATGCTAGAGAGATCCTAGTATCACTTTCAAAAACCGCATCACAAACGAAGTGATTAGAAACAGGATTAATCCAGCGACTGGACCCCACGATGACCTGCTAACTACTGTCAAAAAACGCAAAACTTAAACTCAATGGTCATTTACAGGGTCCTCATGACTGGCGAAAATCTTCCTTCGGGGAACATACCAGGAAAAAGAAGAAGAGCAGACAGAGAAAGCGATGGGAAGACAACCTAAAAGATTGAATTGGCCTGATATTGCAAGAGAGACAGAAAGGAATGAAGAAATACTGTTAACAGATCTTAAGTAGTGCCCCAACGGTCCAACAAACTAAGAGATAGGTGAAAATAAATTAATCAATTGCTATTTTTAAATTTGGTTCATGTTTTGTTAGGTACAATGAATAATAGTATCAAGTTTCAAATTGATCCGAGAATTGGAAAAATAACGTGCCTTTTCTTATATCTTACAGACTTCAAAAAAAAAAAAAAAAGATGATTACGTTCTACGCGTCATGCATTTAGTCTTGCATATTAACCAATGACCCAAACTCTGCCAAGTCACTGGTTTTCCTGGCTAGCTGAGGCAACTCATCCCATGCTCTAATAGCGCTGGAGAAGAGCATTTGTACATATTTGTCCTCGCATATGGAACGTGGAATGTGCTTTTATCTTTGTGTCTTTCTGAGTCTTTTATTAATTTCTTTTGTATTTGAAGATTATGGTTCAGTGTTTTATGTATAATTACTACTTTACTTTTAAGTTTTTCTATCACCCTTATGAAACTGTAAACCATATCCTTTTTGAATGCCCCCTCCTAATACACCATAGGCAGACCCTACAGCCCAACATAACCAACACCCTGAATGGCAGTGCTGAACAACTGAAGAAAACAGCACACTTTTTTTCCTAGGCACAGTCTGCAAAAGAGCTCACAGCTCAGCAGCAATAAAGGTGGCTAGAAGAAGAAGAAGAAGAAGAAGTCTTCTATCCTGAAGGTTTTCTAAAGTTAGTATTTTACCAAAGGTGTTGTATCAGACAGACAGAGTGAGTTGATATAAACTTTGTAAAAAAAACAAACAAACAAACTTAAGTACAACTGTAAGCTAAACTCACCTGAAATGTAAACCACTGGGGCACTTGAAGCTATGGAACACTCCGTCCATACACCTGTAGAACATGGAGGGATCATCGAAATCACAGTAGAAATGTTCATTGTCGCATGACGACTCATCGTAATAAGAAGACTCGCTTGACTCCTGAGCCCAAGTCGCAGACGACATCATCACAAGACAAAGCGCCGAGGTAATTATTTTCTCAAAATACATTTTTTTAGCAGACGCCAAAATTAACAGTTTTTTATTTTTAATTTAAGTTGGCAACAGTGGAAGTTTACAGATATCAGCGTACCTTGTTTCAGCACATTTTTTTACACTCAAAGAAATTGCGACTTTTGACACTTTTAACCGTTACAGTAAACTTTGTCGTGATCTTAATGGTATAGTGATATTGAAGTATAATATCCTTGTTATAATGCTATTCGTTTATAAAAGTTCATAGTTTTTGATGCGAATACTTGCAGAGGATTACTCCCTGTTGTCGTAAAGATTTAATTTTAGATTTTAATACTTTCAAACTCCACTGCGGGCCACTTGTTGTCGCAAACGTTTCGTACTTTTTTCTTTTCATTGACAAGTTTGATACATTTTCTTATTCTTCAATGTTGTGTTTCTCTTCCTTAACAAATAAATAAGAATATTTGTTACGTAGAATTGTTATATTATGACAGAGAATGACACACTTTTTAAATTCAGTACAACTGTCGTCTGCACCAAATAGCGTTCACAGAGGGAAGTAATGTGTCTCCATTATCTGCCCCTGTCAAGGGGACGTCATACGTTGTGTGGATCGAACTGGCCCTGCCCGTGTTTAAATGCCCCCTGTTTTGAAGCTGTGCCAAAGTCGCTTGGTCAGTTGTTAGGGAATTTTGAAATATTGACTCAACAGGTTGGCTTAATCCGCAAATCGGACCCAAAGGACTTTTTTTTCCTCTCCTTTTCTATATGTACAAGAATTTTGAGTGTCGGCGATGGGGCCACGGCCTTGTGACGACGGCTCATTCATAGTGGCCTCACTCCTAAACCTCTTTATGTCTCGACATTGCAATACTGTTGTGTATAATCTAACGCAACTTTGCTATCAACTGGGCAACTAGTTCACACATTACGACTTCTCTTTGTTTCCTTTCCTTTCATTAGATATTTTCATACATGGCGGAAAGTCTATAAATAGCAATCTTTTTGGTATATCCGGTAAGCAAAATAAAGGAATTATTGATAACCTATGTCATTTCAAAGGTATTAGATAAATCCTGTGCATATTGTTTTTTTCAATGAAGAATGAAATTGTCTAAACTATTCCATGTGTAGCACGAAATAATTTAAATAGGGAGGAAGCAATTAAAATTTAAACTTTCACTTTATAACTTAAAACTTATTTTAAAATAGAGTATCCCTCACAGACCTTTCTGTGTCCGACAGTTCGCGAGGGTGTCATGTGGCCAGCACAACGACCAACCACCGTTACTTTTTTTCCCAACTAATATCAGGTACACATCAGAACTAGGTGGACATAGTGGCGCCCTAAAGATCCAGAAATTAAAAATCCCAGTTTTCACCAGGATTCAAACCTGGGATCCTCGGTTCGTAAGCCAAGCGCTTTACCACTCAGCTACCCCGCTTTTCTGAATCTTTAAGTCTGAAGAGTTATATGGTAGGTGGAGCCAATGATTTATTCAACACACTGACGAATGACGAGCTAAATATTTCACGCAAGTAGGCCCTCCTTCTAAGCTCACGAGTTTCAAACAACCAACAAGCTCTCTAGTCTTCTTTGTCATACCAAAAGTCAACACACTTTTCTAACGTTCAGACAGACACCAACAAGTGTCACTTGTAAGTTTCGGTTCGGGTCGGTACATAGACTTACCGTAAGACCATAACACCATGGGCGCCATACAACATTGTAATGGGGTTACTCATATTTGTGTTTGCTCTACCGTAACCAGAAAACCTTATAATAAAAAACATTGAATATCTTAATAGGATTTAAATCTTTGTATTAGAGCGAAGAGTAACTAGGTTTGTTTGTTGAATACTATCACTTGGGCCGAATGTGGCACGCGGGCCGTATTTTTAGGCATCTCTGATCTAGAACAGTGGTGCCCAAACTACGGTCCGCCGGGCCACATCCGGCCCGTGACATGGTTCTATCCGGCCCGCCGAAACGTCGGCACATTGTCCCCCAAAAAAGTTTAAAAAATATCTTTCCCTATTTTAAGGTAAATTGATTGGTACCGATGGTAAGCCAATATATTTGTTTTATAAAGAAAGAGTGACTCCCTTTAAAGCACATAACAGCTTTAGGAAATCACATACATAATTAAGGCGGCATTCTTGGTTTGAGACGCGATAGTTAAATTACACCTAGAGAGGATGATTGATGACAATATTTACCTAAAATGAGAAGAAAATGAGTTGGCTGTATGTCTATTTTCTGTTGCCGCTGACAAGTCTACCGACATATCAAAATTTTGAGGGGTATCGAAATGTTGGTATTTATTCGCGCGATAAAAACAACAGATTTGAAATCAGAAAAATAGTAGCTATTTCATCTATTTGGAGCATGCATCAGGTCGCCAGTGGCGAAACACTGACAAAAAAGTTTCAACCATCACAGAGAATCTTTTTCCCTTGGAGAAATTAGTGACTACTGATGGTGCCATAACTATGGTTGACAGCAGCCGGATATTTAAAAGTAGTTTAGGATAAACTAGATTCACGGGTTTCTAATAAAAAAAAATTATTGTATAATTCTCCTTTTTTTTTTCCTTTTCGTCGTGTGGCCCGCGACTCGAGTGTCGGATATTAAAATGGCCCGCCGTCCGAGTGAGGTTGAGCATCACTGATCTAGAACATTATAAATATATATATATATATATATATACTATATAGGTCTGTGATCTAAATCTAGCAGGTCTTGAAATTGCAGAATGCAAGTAATTAGATCTAGACTCTTGGGGCATGGACTGAAGGGGTCCATGACTATATACAAGTTTCTCTTTTGAAATAATGTATGTAATTTATAAGACAAGTGCCGTTTATTATCCCAAATCTAGATCTAGATCTATGTATTTCTGCAATATGCTATGTGAATCATTTTCGGTAGTCGATTCTCTATTTAGAATGAAATCTGTTTTTAGTAAAATCCTGGCCACTTTTGCCAAATGCATGACCAATTCAAATAATTGACAGGGATGGCTTGTCAGATTAGTGCTGGCCATATCTTGAGAAAAAAAAGTGTGTGTTTTGGGGGAGGGCTGCAGACTTGGCAGCGAAACCAAGCAAATATTATGTCCAAAGGAAGGCTCCTTTCTCATTTTTTAGGTTTCACAGAGCTTTCAGTGTTCATGGTAACCAACTTTAAATATGAGCTCGCCTTAAATCAATTAGTGGAGATTATGTTCAGCTTAGGTGAGTGTCAAAAAAGAAGAAAAACATGACCTTTACGAGCTGTGACATGCTCGTTAATAAGCTAAATGCATAGGTCAACGTCTAACCATTTATTTAATTAATTATTTTATCTTATAAAATACGGACGTTAAAAAAAAAAGATGATTACGTCCTACGCGTGTAGGCTACCTAGGTCAAGTCATGCATGTGTCAATGGCTTAAAATCTACCAAGTCATTGGTTTTCTTGGCAATCAAATCATTAAACAATAACAATCTGATGTAAACTTTTGACATGTAAATTGTGTGTGAGTCTGGTGTGAATGAACATTCTGTTTCTCTTTATAGTTATAATGTTTTGTTTGGTATTATGCACAAATTGTAAGACAAATTTCCTTATGGACAATAAAGATTATTATTATTATTATTATTATTATTATTATTTAGACAACCCATTCCATGCTCTTATAGCACTAGGGAAGAAGGAGCATAGTACACATTTGTCCTAGCATATGAAACGGAGGAATCTGCCTTTATCTATGTGTCTTTCTGAGTATTTTATTAAATTTGTATTTGAAGATTCAAGATTATGGTTCAGTATTTTATGTATAATTATTTCTTTACTTTAGTCTTCTCTCCTGAAGGCTTTCTAAATTATTGTAGTTCATTGTAATGTTTTTTTTTTTTTTTTGTTTTTTTTTTGGCTTGTGTGTGTTCACATCATTATTTCTTAACAGAATTGTACAGAAATGTAAAAATTATATTTGTAACTGTTTTTTATGAATACAGAAAAGAAACAGAATGTCTAAGTAGGGCTATTGGGTCTCAAACCAAACATTTTCAATCAATAATAATCTAATAATGAAACAGAAGGCTTTGTTGCAGCAATGCAGGACATATTTATTAGGACAAAAAAATTACGAGAAGCATATCCTAAAACTCAATGTTGTTGACAAATGCCGAAAATGTGGAGATGTGAGTTAGCCAATTGAATACACAATGATAGGATGTTCAGCCCTATCGGAATCTGCCTGCCTAGGTCGCCATAACCAATTTTCAAAATACATCAATTGGATTAAGGATACTCCTCCAATCCTCCTTATTACAGATATTCACCACAAGAGGTTCTAGAGTCTACTGATCTCTTATTGTACTGGGTTAGGGTTAAGGTCTATTTTAACGGTCAAAACAATAGATTTTAGTCACCCTTATTTGCTGTTTATTGATAAAAAAGAAAAAAAAAACATCAACCAAATATTGACATTGCCATACCACTGTCGCATAATTTAAAAAAAAATGAAATGGAAAATATGGAAACCTAGGCTTGGAGATTAAACGTTTATGGAAGTTAATCTAAAATAACAATATACACCATTGTTTTATTAACCAAGGGAATGATGACAACTAACCTCACAAATACCTTCAAGCCTTCAAGGCCCTTAACATTCCTAAGAAGATTATCGTTGTCCGTCAGAGGGCGGTACTACTGCAGATCTGTCACCTGCGCTGCTACATCACCAGAACATTCCTCGGTGGAAAATGTTAAAAGAACTACGATGAATTGTGTGTCGCTTAACAAAACTTGACCCTGGCAGTTTTAGAGACTGAAGACTAATTCATTTCTATAATAATAATAGGCTAATCTTTATTATCGTGAGGACATAGGTTTACAGTAGTGCATTACACATAACAATGGCAATGTCTTCGATTCCGAAGATTAAGGATGAATGCAGTGTTTTGCACGATTACGCAAGCCCAATAGCGACCTGCGTATTTTGCCGCATCCTATGCAGACAAAGCTCCTATCGTCCGGCGGTCTATTTAAATTTTCTTTCCGTTTTCTGAGTTCAATAATGGCTTTCCTTTGGGTCTCATATGTCCCAGTGTCTCTTTTAGAAGCTATCTGCTGCTAGCAACTTTCCTCTATGACAGTGAGGGGGCGAAACGGCTCTTTTAAGTTATTTTGTCATTTTAGCTCTAGTGTTTATGTTTGTAGGCCTAATGTTATCACAGCGCCTTGTAGGCACATCATGTTTGTTACCAGCGCTCTATAAATTCAATTATTATTACTAATCTTATAAAGTGCTTTGGGGGGGGGGGCACCTCTGTTCGTCGTCCTCCTTTCAGATCGCCAAAAGAAGATCGTATCTGGTATGCGTTTGTCTCCCAATCGGGATAAGTGTCTGATGCCAGTACAGCTGTCAAATGGAAATTACACATAAAATATTATAACACTAATAACAGCGAACAGTTTATATGAAAGCACACTATATAAAGGCCCCTATCGTTCACTCCACAGTTTCTCTAAAGCATTTCACTTGAAATTTACATTAGCAAGTGGCATTGTATTTGATAATTCAATTGCTAAGATAAAAAAGTTATTGTGCCTGTTTTTTTTTTTTTTGTGATCGGTATCTTAAATATGTATATATCTCCTTTGTGATGGGAAAATATTAAAATACTAAACAAGGGTGTGTTTTTTATGTTGTTTTTTTTTAAAATATCTTTATAGATTTCTTAGCAATAACTTTTTTTTCCAGAATAGAACGTCCCTATCCATGCTCTCTGCAAACTGCACTCACGACACCAACTTAACTTGACAACTCAGGGCGCCAAAATAACGTAACAGTTTAATATCACATATATCACTGCCAATAATGTAAAGGTAAAAGGGCAACACAAGACTGTACAAATATCTCTCCGTTAACAACTGTAGATGACCACACGGAGGTATTAGCTACCTCAGCGTAGCGCCTCCGTGGAAACGTCTAGAAGTGGATCTAGATAGGCTAAGAACGAGTAGCGAACCAGGCCTTCTAGCAGGTCTCCCTGGGTGAGCCTTTTTTTTTTTTTTGTAATCTCACTCGGGGTGGGGATGGAACAGGTAACCTGCAACCCAGTCTAAAAAGTCCGCCACGCCGTTCCACAAACGAACCGTCTTCAGTGACCGGATTAGCTGGATCGGCGACCCTCGCACGGAATTGTGGCGGTAACAGTATAGGAATATGAGAATAACTCCCCGCAGTAAGCTCTGTTCTCGGCCACTATTAGCGAGTGGGAGCCGTTCCGGGGACGGGTTGCTGTGTACACGGGACAGTCCGGTCTGGCCCAGTCAACCAATATGGCTGTTTACCGTTGGGAGCCCTCAGACAGGACACGGAATGAAGAATCCCAACGTCCAGGCCTGGTTGATGGATAAAAGCCTTTCTATCGACCAATGCGATATACGGCGCCCAGCTCAGGCGCCTTCCCCTTTTGGACTTCATGGCAGGTAGATGACCACATCCGACGTGACGCTCTATTCACTCTAGATGTTTCTACAAACTTCGCCAGTCATCGCAGTTGACCGTCTTGGAAGACAGTCGCAACTCGTCACGGTTGACCGCTCGTCTAGAGTTGGCCTCGGGTGATTTACGTCGGCTGTCTACACACATTACTAGTCCCATTTGTGTCACTGCCAGGTTTCTTACAGTATCTTTAGAGCTTTCTTAGCCGTATTTTTTTTTTTCAGAGTAGATACCAAAGCACGGTCTGTTCGTTGTCAATGATCATACTTATAGCATTTAGAATTATTTTTATCGGCCCGTTTAGATCTCGTAAACTAGAAAAAAATATTGAAATTCCGACATCATGATACAATATGCACTGCATCGCAGAACTAATTCATGGAACACCAACAGGAAAATAAGGATTTTTTTTCATGAGGCTTTGAATAAGAGATAAACCATTTACAAAACAATTAGATAATGATTATATGACATCAGTTAGGCCAGGTTCATGTCCAACTCGATGTCACCAATCCTTGTTCTGGTGGACCGTTGGGGCACCACACACTGTCAACCTTCTTTCTCCATTCTTCTCTGTCATTTCATTCTGATATTATTTCTGAAAATATTGAGACCTGTCTGGGTGGACCACTTAAGAAGCGGATTTTGAGTTTGTGTTTCCACACAAACTGTCTTTGTAACCTTTTTTTTTCTAAATGTTAGATTGCCAAACCAGGCGGAGATGTTGATACTTATGACAAATTTTTTGCGCTATCACTAAAGGATGACTTTTTTTTTAGTAGCCGTAATCTTTGTTATTTTATTTTTTTTATAGTGGTGTAATGTGTATTTGCAGTAAAATTATTTTAAAAAATGTAATACAGTGCCAGGATACTTCAAAGTTTTAACTATTTGAAAGCTCAATGCCATTATTGTTTCTTTCTCGAATTTTTTTTTTTGACAATTAGGCCTAATGTAGCAAATATTATATTGTTATAACAATATTTTTCGATGGTCTTTATTTCTCTTTTGTTTACGTTGTAAATTAATGTAACTCAACACCACCCTGAAAGAGGAAGAGGGGACGGCCCAGGAATACATGGCGCCGCAATTTGGACGCATATGGGCAAGACGTGGTAACAGTTGGAGAGACTGGCCCAGTACAGAGACGCCTGGAGAAAGCTGGTTGATGGCCTAGATCCCAGAAGGGACCACAGATTCTGCCCACCTCAAAACCAAAATACCAGTGACTCATTTGGGTGCGTCCCTTGTCTTCTGAGACAGAGGGAACCATGTTCTATTCTGAAAATCGAGGCAAGTACTACCAATAAGATCAACAGCTGATGGAATTATACCGTGGAGCTTTCAATCTGTTTACAATAAGATTGGCATAAACTATTTTTAGCCTATAGGTCTGTGAAATTTTCAAAAATAAATTCTCATAATAACATGTGTTGCTACATTAATATTTTTTGAAGCACCATAATGAGGTATGTATTTCAAAAGTTTTTGTAAAATGTTACACAAAATGATAATACATGTTTTCATTATCAGATTTTTTTTAACCTTTTCAGCACTCATCAATGGAAAGTGAAACTTGTGTGAGATCAAAATATTAGTGTTGTTAACTTAATATTAAATGAAGTATTAGACATAATTGTGGCTAAGCGGTAAAGGGCTTGGCTTCTGAATCGGGTCCAATCCTGGAATATGAAATTTAGGGATCCCAGGCGACTCAAGAGTCTACCCATCTCTTATGGGTACCTGACATTAGTTGAGGTAAAGTAAAAATGTGTATTTGTGCTGGCCACATCAGGGTCAACATTTGGCCTATTTGAAAGATTGCTCTGATTGGGCCCTGTGCCTGGCAGGGGCCCCACAATTATGTTAGGCATATCACTATCAGTCATGGTTCTTGTCACAGGCTTTTATAGCTGTAGACCTTAAAGGGTTAACATATTTAGCATAGGCCTATCATACAATGGACATAACTTTAATTAACCAACAGGCACCTATTGCATTTTAATTACTTCTTTTGCATGTTGTATAAGAAATGTTGATATAATGATCTAATTTAAATTAATAGTAATACTTGTTATTGAAAAAAAAAAATAGAAGAAGGGACTCATTAGCATCCATTAACATGGGCCCCACAATTATTAAGGCCTTTATGGGTCACATGACACCCTCGTTAACTGTGGGCCACAGAAACAAGACCTTTACACCTCTACATTATCGGCCCTATAGCCCGCATGGCCTGAAAGGGGACTTTACTTTATTAGACACAACAATAATATTGTAAAAAAAAAAATTATTTAAAAAAAAAAAACATCCTTAGACTTAACACTAACACATTAAAAAGAATGTGTTTTATTGAATACATTTATTTATTTACACCTAACAAATAATGAATGCAGATATTCTGAATGCTCACTACTCAGGAGCACAAGACTTGCCAACTGTGAATGAGATTTCAAGGCAGCAGCAAGCAATACAGACTAAGTCAGATAATGATATCAAAACTTGAAATGAACCAGTGAAAAGGAGTAATTATCATAATTAATCCCAAAAATCTTTTCACATAAATCTAACACAATTGATAAATATCATTCTTTTGAACTTCTCATCAAGAATAGTGTCCAACAATCACATCTCACTAGTGTAACGTCACACTGCATTCAAATGTTTTTAGATTACAATTTCTGTATCACCAATTTCCTCATCTGAAGGGAGACTACTCAAGTCAATTTTAGTATAGTCTGGATCCACCAAAGGAAGACCTTCTTTTTCTCTTCTTTCCAACTCCAAAAATGCTTCACGATGGCTCCAATCTCTCAATCTGAAAGGAATGGGTTAAAATTCTCTTAGGCATGGTTAAAACATATGGTACTTAGGCATGGTTAAAACATATGGTACTTAGGCATGGTTAAAACATATGGCACTTAGGCATGGTTAAAACATATGGTACTTAGGCATGGTTAAAACATATGGTACTCGTACAATATCATTTTATACACATTATGTGAAACAAGAAATATAAAACTAGGTGGCTTGTATCAAGAATAACAAGCACAATTTTATATAAAAAAATACAGTAAAAGATCAAAGCTTATATGAACTCTCTATCTCTGTAATTATTTTCCACGTTCTGACAGAATTGTTCATTTTTCTCATTTGAATATTCTACCTTGTTGTCATTAAACGTCAATAACATTTTTGTTTGTAATTAGAAAATGTTACTTTTGGTAAAGAATTATTGGAGAATGCATGCTCTTTTTATGTAACACAAATTAAAGTTTATAGAAACAAAAATTAATTTAATTTAAAGGGATCAAATCAGCGATGGTATCATTAATTACGAATGAAAGAGTTAAGTGTATCATACATTTGGATCAGTCATATAATTTAATTTGTAATAGATCTAGACTAACAATAATTAATCTGTGCAAATAGAAATAATTTTACTAATTGTTTCTGTTAAGCGCAATTTCATGCTTTTAGCTTTCTCAAAACGCTATGATATGCTATAAGGGGGGAAAAGAAGAGGGTATCTGAGTCATTGCTTTTTAAATGTATTTTTTAAAAAAGTGAGTGACCTGAATTTGAACTTGAGAGATAAGGCTTCCTCAAGCCAATAGGGTAACCACCAAGCCATGTAGCTGCTTATGAAAATAGGTTTTATAGTTCTTTAAATTTTTTTTCTTTACAAACTATAAAGGGGGACTAACTTTAGCTTATACCACTTTACCAGTTATGGGAAATTTCTTTCCCTTGTTTGATTTGTAAACTTTATTTTTGTGTTGGCATGTAAAAGAAATAATTGTGCAAAATTTCAGCTTGATCCAAGATTCAATGTAGGAGTTATAACGTGAACTCAAACTTTTACCAGACAGACAGTGAGTTGATAATAAGCTTTGTAAAAAATAATTTCTACAGAATATTGATGGCCTCCAATTATATAAGCTAGCTACAAGAAATAATTGGCATTGTATCAAAGACATATGATTATCAGATCCATCTGGGATCTTCATATTTTGCCACGTTGTTCAAAAAGCAAGCATCGACAGTCCCAGTCTTTACTTTTATGGAAATAATGCCTTGCAGAGAGTTATCCCTAAACATTTAAATTCACTTCTACTAGGCTAAATATGCTTACAATCTTCAGCTATAAGTTATTTGTATTGTGAACTCTTTGATTCCAATCCATATACTTACTTGTAATCTGGCATATATGCTAGAATAAATCCTCCCCAGCATACACCAATACTAACGCAAGCAAACATTATCATATGGTAAAGAAACCAATCTTTGTCACGGTCACCTGGTTCATAACCATAGGATACATAATTCTGAAAAATGAAAAAACAAAAGCAAATTATAATTACAAATAAATCAGTGAAAACTTAAAATGAACATAATAGTGTTCATATAACATCCTCCCACCGCTGTATTGAAGCTGAATAATATCATTTGATATAAATGATTCATACCTATGACCCAAGGTAAAACTTCCCAAGCAGAGGAAGCAAAACTAAATGTATTGGAACTATATAGAAATAGAGGAATGTGGAATATTCTTTATGAAGTTCTTCCTACCTATCCAATTTAAGATGCATAGAATACAACAGCAAATAAGAAAAACATCATAAATACTTTTAAAAAAAGTTTATTTATATTAATTTAAATTGTATCAATTAGGATTAGTTATTGTAATTATATGAATGATTGACCTAGTTATAATAAATCTGTGCAATTAGAAATCTTTTTACCAAGTGTTTTTTGTTTAGTTTTTAGCTTTCTCAATGTGCTGTGATCCTATAACTTGTCTGGACCAGTTTGGAAAGGGGGAGGTAAGAAGGGGGTATCTTGGTGAATGTTTACATCATATTTTTAAAATGCAAAAATGTTCACCAAGGGCTCGAGTGTCCTACATCTACATCTGAACGATTTCTTTCCCTAATCTGAATGGCTAACACCCATTTCTGTCTATATGAAGCGGTCCAATTTAGCAGGGTAGAGACAATTGGAGAGTGTGGACTACTATTACTGGTCGTTGCAACTGAGTATGTCGTTGCAACATAAAATAAAAATTAAATATTAGGCAGATGTGTGTAACGCTGCACGTGTGGCATTCTGAAAACTCCTGCGGCACATCTGCGAATCTTCGGTGACACACTAGTGTGCCGCGGCACACAGTTTGAGAAACACTGTTCTAGAGCTAGATCTAGACGTTTTCCTGTCTGATTCATTTAGGAAGGTGAAATAAAAAACTTAGCTTTCTACCTGAATGAATAATTAGATATAGCCCAAATAACCCGGAAATGCGGAAGTAAAAAATGACCAATAAAGTTGAGATTACGTGTTTGATTTTTTTTTTACATCTAATAGGTTTTATTACATTTATGAATGAAACGTAAGAAGTTTTAAACTTGTGTTATCGATTACTTTAGACAATGACCTAAGTAATGTTGAAATGCGATTTTTTTTTGTAAGCTATTTAATATTTTAATATTTTTTATTTTTTAAGTTATTTAATATTTTTAAATTTATTATCAAAAATACCCCTTTTTTGTTTTTAACAATACAGGGTCCAGGAAATCCACACATGATTTATATTTTTTTCCATGTTAGGTATCATGCCTGGCTATAATTCTACAAAGTTTAATTGCGATATCGTGAGCGCAACATATCGAAAACGTAAATATACGGTTAGCATTGTGGGCTATGGGAATTATCATTTTTTGAAACTTTTGATGAGAAAATTTCACTCTAGACGTAAAACCATTTCAGGCCATATAAGGCCTAATATTCTGGATATATTCAAATAGTTTTTAGTTTTCTTTTGAGAGCGCATGAATTTTAAAGCACATTTGAAAAAAAATTGTTTCAGGCGATTTTAATCACAATTTTTAAATATTTTGTTATTTTCTGCAATCACAGCTGTTATGTTAGGATTATTAGAGATTATATTAGTTTATTTAGTTAGATATATTTTGTGTATAG
>JADKLZ010000687.1:724542-736540 GCA_021533235.1 Biomphalaria straminea
ATGAAGATCTAGTTCTACTTTTTGGGATGAAGATCTAGTTCTACTGTGTGGGATGAAGATCTTATGACATTAAAATTAAACAAATGCGCTGTTGGAAGCTACGATAGTTTTGATAATGGTTCTTCTTAATTCGTTTCAGCTTCGGGCTTAGTTATTACAAGTTAAATGAGTAGTTCATCCGTCAATCTATTTCTGGCACTGTCTTTTCTAAGCTGCACATAAACATACGATATAAACATTGGACATAATCTTTGAGCCTGAGATATTACATTTAGAAGACTTTCGGCAAGCCCCTTTAGACTTCTGATTCTGAACAGTGAGAAACATTTAATAGGATTATCAGATAGCAGTTTATTTTTTTGACGCTGCCAATCAAGTTTCACTACTTTTTAATCCACATTATAAGGTACTGAAAATATCTTATCTTTTCCCCTCATCTGTCTACTTTGCCTATGCCTAGGGTCTGCTCTGCCTGGAGCTCTCGGTTCAGACGCAATGTGCTTTACCATTTAGCCTTCGCGCCTTTATGTTGGTATTAGAGCAGTGGTGACACTGTTAATTATCAACATTTATTTAAAGGGAAAAAAGCCACGGCAATAGTAGACTATATCTAGGCTTGGAATATATCTAGGTTATAGAGTAGCCTATCTAGGTGATCAAAAATGTTGTGAAATCGTGAAATGTTCGAAAGGCCCAAGGCTCAGATTACTGTAATTAACTTTTGATGCGAAAATCCCCAAGATCCTTGAAATAAAACTTAAATTTATTTAAAACATCGGCGTTCTCAAAATCTAACTAGGCCCTACTTTGTTTTTTCGACACGACCATACAAAATTAATCGTTTGTGTTTGTTGAACATCTTTATTTAAATAAGAAAGTCTGTGACGTACAATAAATGAAGGCATATAGACATTTTTAACGAATACTACTGACGGTCCGTTAGCTTTGTAGAAAAAATGTGTCCCAAGATTGAAATTGTAAAGAGTCGAGATGAACAGTAAGGTCTACCCCTGAACTTTGTTTATATATTTATATTCTTATTTATTATTTATATGTATTTTTACAGCAGCAAGACCTGTTCAAGTAAATTACCAAGTAAATCTAGAGATTAGTGACATTCCTGTGGGAAATGGTGAACAATAAAACCTATCTATTACAACTATGTAAAACACTTATCGTTTTCCTCGTTCTAAAAAAAGAAAAGGTTTACAATTATATGAATCTGGTTGTAATGTTAGATCACTTGTGTGTGTTTGCCGATATTGTGTTTAGTGTCGTCTGCTAGCAAAGTGTTACAAGGTCACGGCGAAGGCGATATGACATTCGAATGGCCTATTCCTAGCCCATATATATTTTTCCTTTTTTTTTTTAATAGCACACCAGGCGGACCTTAAAAGTAACACTATTTACCTGTGTTGACAGGTAATGCAGCCATACACTCCTTGAAATGTGTTAAATTAACTAAATGGCATACCGTTGTTTCAAACTTAAAAGCTAATTTCTGTGGAGGTTAGGCCTACATGACTTGTTGTTCACTTGGAATAAGATTAGAATTAGATTTGATATCTAGTCTAGATTCTAAGTTTCGTAGCATAATTTAGACCACTAGTTAGATCTAGATTTTCTAGATTTGTTCTTCAAAATTGAACGGATTCAAGAAAATAAAACAATCGCGGTTATATCTCAATTCCGGTAGTCTGACTTGAAGGTAGGCCTCCAGATAGATCTATATGTGTTACATACAAAGTCATAGTCATATGGTAAGAATTAGATCTAGTATTAGTAGAGCTGATCTAGTTCTAAATTATCTATGCTAAATATGCTAAAAATTTGTTAACTATTAGGCCTTGTATGACTAAGTTCTTTTTGGAAATTATTATTTACTAGGAAATTTGTCTTACAATTTTCTAGATCTATTATAATCTATTATAGTCTCTATAGGTCTAGATCTATATATGCTTAACAAATAGCCGAGAGAACTAGTTTATAGATGTAGTGGTGTTGACTTTGTACTTCACTCTGTATTGCTTATTCACTAGTCTAGTCCTAATGTAAATAGATAATCAACTATAGAGGCGTAGAAGGGGCGTAGCTATAATAGGCATTTTCCATCATCGGGGGATCTGGGGGGCTTGACCTCTTTGTGGCCCCAGCATTTTGATTAATATTTAATGTAAAAAGACACTCATTTAGAAGTCCCTCTCAAAGTGGGGTCCCAGGGGGATTTTCGAATTCTGCTCCTACTCCCTCTACCCTATAGCTACGCCACTGTGACATCGTTACAGTGTTTTGCGATAGCAAAAACAAAATTATCAACAAAACAAACGAACACAAAAAAAAACAACAAACAAACAAACAAGCAAACACAAATTCAGATTTGTCATAAAATTAAACTAGTCGACCGACGTAACATACGCCGCTATTTTGCAGGGCCGGCCTTAGCTATAGGCCACTGCAACCTATGCGAGCGCAGTGGGACCCGCACTTTCATAGAACCCGCTCTAATTCAAGTTTTATAAATTATTAAATTCAACCATTTTATAACTTAAAACAGATTTCCCGCGCCCTCCTGTCGATTTAACAGGAACTCCCGGAAATCTCACGAAATTACAAAATATACGAAAAAGTCCTTAAAATATACTGAAATATATAGACTAGACAAAAATGGTCATTTTGGGGTGTCATTCAATATGGAAAACGCTAATCTCTCGCGCGGAAGTATATGCATCAGCCGTAATTGTGTAATCAGGTGAAAGAAGCTTCTCGCGCCTCAAACTAATGAAGAATTACTTGAGGTCAAACATTCTCATAGATTGAAACATTTGGCAATTCTTGCTATTGAGCGTGGTATATGTAGGAAACAGAATTATTATTATATACTGTATAACTTTGCTATACGCTTGCTATACGCAAGGCCCGTAAAGTAATCCTGTACGTAGTAAAGAATGAATAAAATGCATAGACGATCTTTTTTTTTGTAATACAAACTCTTAAACTTCACCTATTATACGCTCCCCTACCCAAACTTGGCCCCGCGAAATCCGTTCCCCAATGGTTAAGTCCGGCACTGCTGTCTACAGTGAGAAATACTTTTAGAGTTTTTTTAGTGATCCTTATGGACATTTGTTATATTTACAATTACAAGGACTCTTTTCTCATATAAAGACAACACAACAGAAACATACACATAAATACAACAGACACATCATAAAGTGTTCATTGAGTGACTACACGCACCGCATCTTGGTCCTTTTCATGTTCCCTGATCAACGAGTGGCGTGGATATAGTCTTACCGAGTATGGAACGATACCGCTCTGTTCTAGTCTTGATTGACTTCGCGACGACTTGACTATTGGTAAGTATTTTGTTTGGTATCTCCAACCTTGTACCTGACTGAAGTTGTAGTATAAGCAGAATAAGTCTCCTTTTCTTTAAGAGCCGAGGCCCATGTTTTCTCGCTGTCCATAGCTTTCTTGGTCACCGTCTCTTTGCAGCTAGTGTGGCCTAAGGCTATGTATTCCCAGTGGTCAGTATCAATGTTCACTGTTTTTAAATTCCATTTTATCACATTAACGTAACGGAGGTGGGGGGGACCAGTTTTTCTTGAGTCAGACGCAAGTTGCCCGTACATAATCATTTTCAGCATAATCATTTTCAGGATACGATTGCCCTCCACCCGGCGAACATGTCCGAGTCAGCGCAGGCGATAGATAACTATACTATCTTCTACGACCTTCATAGGCACCTCACTGGCAGAGCGGTCAGTAAGTCGGCTTGAGGAGGCTTGAACCATGAGTTCAAACTCAGGTCATTCCCCCATCCTTTTTTTTAATATAAATGCTTTAAAAAAAACGAATACGGTGAAAATGTACCCATATATCCCTTCCCACCCTCCCTTTTTCCCCATCACCAATTGGAAGCTGGTCGAGATAAGGTTTAGGATCAAAGCGCATTAATGAAATCTAAAAGCGTGAAATAGAGCTAAAAAAATACAACAACAGTTCGTCAAAATATTTCTAATCGTACAGATTTATGATTGTTGGTCTAGATCAGCGATGCCCAAACTACGGCCCGCGGGCCAGATCCGGCCCGCGACGTGCTTCTATCCGGCCCGCCAAAGCATTGTGAAAAAGTGCAAAAAAATTAGAATGTTGAAAAATATTCTGTTAAAGCAGTGATGCTCAAAATACGGCCCGCGGGCCAACATATTTGTTTTATAACTAGAGTGTCTCTCTTTAAAGAACATAACATTAAACAACTTTATGAAATCAAAAAAGTAAACAAATAAGGCGGCATCCTGGGTTTGAGATGCGACACATAGAATGGAGAATTGATGAGAGTATAAAAGAAAATGAGTCTGCTGTAGGCTATTTATTATTATATTATTATGGCTTTTATATAGCGCTACTTTCATGCTCAGAGCGCTTTGGTCCAATCTCATTTGTGGACCTGTGGGGGGAAGGGTTTGTTTTTCGCTCTGCCTTTAGACGCTCAGTAAACAAAACTCTGCCCGAGTCTGGTGTCGAACCTCGAGCCCCCTTCAAGCCAAGCTAAGTTCAAGCATCTCGACCACGCTGATGAGTGTACCGACATATCTGATACCACTCAAAATCTTGGCATTTATTCGCTATAGAAACATAAGTTTTGAAATTTAAAAAGTAGTAGCTATTTGGAGCATGCATGGGATCGCCAGTGGCTAAGCACTGGCAAAAAGTTTCAACCATCACAGAGAATCGTTTACCTTTGGAGAAATTAGTGGGAGTGACAACTATAGTTGACAGCAATAGCTTTTTTTTAAAAATCAAATCTCGTTGAATTATTCCCCAACAATATCTATGTTGCAAAATGTTGTCTGGACCATGTCTGATGATCGTGTTCAGATTGAACAATATTCATCGTCTCTAAAATCTGTCTGAGGCCAATGTGTGAAGTGCACAGACATAGCTAGGCCTACTATTGAGACTGATAGACTTACAAACAAGATATCTTTGCTTAATAAATTTCAAATGATGGTGTGATGCAGACTATTGATTTCTACTCCCTGTTTCTTGGATAAATTTTTCTAAATCTCCGAAAACAAGTGTTATGGAATTATCACAATAATTACAAGCACTTATTAGTGGGAACAAACTTTTCCAGGGACGTAGGGGCCTAATCGTATAGTCTCATACACAAAAATCTAGAATTCTAGATTCAGTTCGTCAACTTGGCTCTCAACTATGCAGCCGGATATTTAAAAGTAGTTTAGGATAAACTTCTCATGAATTAATGTAAATGCTAGATTCACCGGTTTCTAATAAAAAAATTTTTTTTTATAATTCCCCCCTTTCTTCATGTGGCCCGCGACACGAGTGTTGGACATTAAAATGGCCCGCCGCCCGAGAGAGGTTGAGCATCACTGGTCTAGATCTGTTACAAATGTAATTAGGCCTACATGACTGATCCAATTGTTACAGCTACACTTCATATAAGCTTTGTGTTGTTTTTTTTCCCTATTTACAACTTCCCACATTCCACACACTACCACTGGCGCTCGTAGTCTGCTGGCTTGAACGGCTGTGACAGTGTCAATGATTTGTTAGAAAACATAATTAGACAATCAATTGTTGTCGAAACGATAATTTTACATTCTAGTGATTTCCGCGGAAGTAATATTGAAACATTGCGTTGACGGGTATGAAGGGGTGGTGTCACAGGTGACCTGTTGTACAGGCCTTTTGAAAAAAAGACGGCTTATTGTGTAGGTGACATTTAAGGAACTGTAGCCCTCTAGGATTTTAATAAAACGACGTACATTCCTGCTTAAGTGACTTTAAAAGAAGTGTATGTATAAAAGAATGTAAGGCTATATTGTTGTGTAGAGGGCTACCTGGTCGTGTGGAATGCACTTGGGGGCTGTCGTCTGCTGATCCCGTACCCAGCCCGCCTTCTTAATTCCCCTGACGTCGTTCTGGAGTTAATAGCTAGCACGTAATAATTATAGTCAAACAACAACAAAAATCATATCTGGAGCTCCCAAAACTTGTATAAACCAGAACGGAACTGATGACTTAAACAAAAGATTTACTCTTGTGTAGGTGGCTAAGGTGAGATTTTTTTTTCTTTTGTAGGTGGATCTGTGCTACTGAAACATTTTTCATACATTATTAAGCGGAACACTGCTATTTTTTTTTTTTTTTAAATCTAGATTAATTAAAGTGGTGGCCTACTAGTTAATTATTCCATTAGTTTGTGGACTTCAGGCTTCGAGGAACACTGGGATTACGCTGAACACAGTGTGGGAAACACTGAGCTAGATGATGTGAACTTTGATATGTCAGCTACAGGTTGTATTGCGAACGCCGGTATCAGGGGCGGACTGGCTATATGGGCAAACGGGCAAATGCCCGGTGGGCCGGTACCAAATGGGCCGGTCTGGTCGCGACCAAAGAAAAAACAAATTCAATGCAGACAACTTTAAAAAACAAAAGTGACAGCAGCAAGACACGGAGGCCCAACCAAGTTTTCTTTTTTTTTTTTTTAATTTGTAAATATTTTTTTTCAATTATTTTTCTTTTGAAAGTCAACAAGAATATGAAAGGACCTCACAGCGCTCCCCCAGACTCTCTGTCCTTGGTGGTGTGTAGGCCTACTGTCTTTCCAATAATTAAAAGTAGAACCTATTCAAAGCTAAAAAAAAAAAACGTCCGAAAGAATGAAAGGTCAGAATTTATTGTAGATTAATTACATACATATCCATTGCAGAGGGAAGGGGGGTAGAAACAAATCTAAAAAAAATCCTGGCTACGCCCATGATAAAACATGCCATTCGTTTGTGGGCCGGTTTATATGGCAATGCCCGGGCCGATTTTGATACCCAGTCCGCCCCTGGCCGGTATGGACAGTATAGAGGGACTTCTTATGGTATGACAGCTACGCTGGGCAAGGAACGTATCCCGTATGGGAAACGAACGTATGCCAAAGGCAATCTTTTTTTTTTTTGTGAGCTAAAAGGGGGTCGACGTAACAAAGACTCCCCACGGAGATGCTTCAAAGACCAGCTTAGGCGTCAACTTTCCTTGGCTGACATAGAAGAGAGCACCTGGCTGCATGCGGCGTCGGATCGAGACAGCTGGAGGTCACTCACGAAGACCGCGGGATACACATTTGAGACCAAAAGAAAATCTGCTGCCGAGGACAAACGCAGGCGACGAAAAGAAAATCTAAATCGACCACCTGCGGACAAAAATTAATGGTTATGCTTGCCCTGGATGTGGCAAAATATGTAGGTCACAGGAAATACTAACTCACTGATTTTCGGACTCGAATACAAGCCTTATTATTATTATTATAGGTTGTATTTGTAGACCTTCTTTTACTCAGTATTGTAGCATTGATCATGGTCAATTCTAGGTCACCTACAGCGAAGAAAGAACACACAGTTCGTTTGTTTTGTTTGAGATGTTTCGGATGTTCTCTCAGAATTTAAGATCATTACATCCAAGCGCTAACCTCCCGCAGGACAGAGGAGGACACGGTTTTGAACCTGGGACCATCGAGGCCACAGTCCAGAACGCATTATACCACATTACCGGGCGTCATCCTCTGTTTAGACCGCAAACTGAAGAGGGATTACGAGCCGAACAATTTGTAATTATATTAAAACTTTAGCTACACATGTACTATATTCGCGAACCCAATATCAATAGGTACAATTAATGTTTTGCATTCAGCGATAAAGGCACCTACGATTGTTGTAGCCATCTGTAAGTCTTGGAGCATAGGGGCCTATATAGAGAGAGGTTGTTCCAAGTTTATCCTAAACGTAACTGAGTCTAGAATCTTTTGTTATCATACACAAAGTAAAATGTAAGAAGTAGGCTAAACTAGTCAAAAAAAAAAAACTGAAAAATGTGTTTAGGTAGATCTTGTTTGTTCCTAACGAATGGTCTCGGTTCTTATCAAAGTTTTTATAGAGACTGTTACGTGTCCTGGTAAACTATATAGGCCCGTGCTTAGCATTATGAGGTGTACATCTATATTTAGAACAACTACATTTTATTTTGTGACACAATCAGAAAACTAAAACGGGATCCCCCCCCCCCCCCCCGACACAACGCTGCTCTGGCGACACATTACACTTTTATTATCCTTATGGGGTCACCAAAGGTTAGTAAAGCCACACAACTAGAAGAGGATTTACCCTACATTAGGCCTAGATATTTTTCCTTTACCTGGCCCTTAGTCATTAGTCAGTTGGACCGTTGGGGCACCAAGCAAGACTTGTACAAAAGCTCCTTCTACCCTTGCGCTATTAGAGCATGGAATGGGTTGCCTGAGCTTGCCAGGAAAACCACTGACTTGGCAGAATTTTATAAGTCATTGGTTAATATGCATGACTGAATGCATGACGCGTAGGACGTAATCATCTTCTAAACGTCTGTATTGTATAAGATAATAAGACCGTCTTTCTCCATTCCTCCCTGTCTTTTGCCTTGTTTAAACTTTTAAAAACCTTTTTCAATGGTAGCTATAGGCCCGTCCATTCTTTTATGTTGTCCTACCATCGCTTATTCTCTGTCTGCCTCTTCTTCTTTTTTCTGGTACTGTTCCCTGAAGGAAAGTCTTTGCGAACCCCGTAGATCTTGCAATGTGGCCATAAATTTTAAGCTTTTTGTTTATTTACAATAGTTAGCAGGTCATCATGGGTTTGATCGCTGCAGTAACACTGTCTCTAATCTCTTGGTTTGTGATGCGGTCTTTAAATGTGATGCATAGGATCCTTCTGTACTTTCTCAATTCCATTGCTAGGATCCTCCTCTCTAGCTCTGCATTCAACGTCCAAGACTCACAAGCATATAAAAATGTGGCCATGACCAGTCTGATTTTGGTGGCCATGGCTATTAAGCCCTTATAAGTTAAGGCACTGTGGGCCTACTAAGTCCACTGTGTGTCTTATAGTTTCATCTCTTTCCAGAGTCAATGTTGAAAAGCTTTTTTAAGCAAATCAAATATCTTATCTTATCTTATATAATACAGACGTTACTTCAAAAAAGAAGATGATTACGTCCTACGCGTCATGCATTCAGTCATGCATATTTACCAGTGACTTAAATTCTGCCAAGTCACTGGTTTTCCTGGCTAGCTCAGGCAAACCATTCCATGCTCTAATGGCACTAGGGAAGAAAGAGCATTTGTACAGATTTGTCCTAGCATATGGGACGAGGAATGTGCCTTTATCTTTGTGTCTTTCTGAGTATTTTATTAAGTTTTGTTTTTGTATTTGGAGATTATGGTTCAGTGTTTTGTGTATAATTGCTACTTTACTCTTAAGTCTTCTATCCTGAAGGCTTTCTAAATTTAGTGATTTTACTAAAGGTGTTACTCTAGTGAAATGTGAATATTCGTTTGTTATGAATCTCACTGCTCTATTTTGTGTCTGTTCTAGTTTCTTAATGTTTTCTTGAGTTGAGGGGTCCCAAACAGAGGATGCATATTCTATTATTGGCCTAACCAAAGTTAAATAGCATTTTAGTTTTATGTTCTTATTTGATTTATAGAAATTTCTTTTAATAAACCCTAATGCTTTGTTTTATTTTTATTTATAGTTTCATCAATATGGGGATTCCATGACAGTTTTTCATTTATTATAACACCTAGGTATTTTGCGTTTTTAGTCTGTATTACTGGTTTACCATGAATAAGATAAGTGGAATTAATTTGTTTTAGTTTTTTTGTTACTCTTAATAACTGACATTTTTCTGCGTGGAAAGACATGCTCCAATTTGATTCCCATTTCTGTAATTCATCTAATTCTCTTTGTAAAATTTCTGTATCTTGTGTTGTTTTTATTGTCCTATATATTATGCAATCATCTGCAAATAATCTAACTTTTGTTCCTGAACTAATGCAATTTGGTAAATCGTTTATGTAAATTAGAAATAGTAGTGGACCTAAGACTGTTTCTTGGGGTACACCTGAGTTTACTGTTATTGGTGTTGAAATAAATATAGATCTATATTAAGAAGTTCCCTTTTCAGACCTTGTGATCTATAAAGCAGGTGATGTTAAGGTCATCTATTTCTTTGGCTAATAATTAACAAGTAGGGTGTCATGTGGCCAACACAATGACCAACTTATTGGTTATCTTTTCAGAGTCAATGATGAAAAGCCTTAAGAATGTCTTGAGTCTATACCCAGCTCCAGATTAACTCTAACAATTCACAGTCCAGCTGTAGGCCTAGAATGTATATGTTTCTAGCTTTCCTCAGTTTAGCTTTATTGTGGACCCATGGACAGGCTCAGGGAAGTGATCAGCAATGCTCTGCTAACAGGGACACCTTTGTACCTGATACTCCTGTAAGTTAAACTATAAGTCATTCAGTATGTGTGTTTCTATACAATATCTCTTCTCTGTAGATTCAGTGGTCAGTCTTTTTGATATATCATTTAATTTGATTTATCATTTAATTTTATATAGGCCTATCATTTAATTTGATATATATCATTTTTTTTGATATATCATTTATTTTGATTTATCATTTCTTTTGATATTTCATTTAATTTGATATATCATTTAATTTGATTTATCATTAAATTTGATATATCAATTTTTTTTTATATATCATTTATTTTGATTTATCATTTAATTTGATATATCATTAAATTTGATGTATCATTTAATTTGATATATCAATTTTTTTTTGATATATCATTTATTTTGATTTTTCATTTAATTTGATATATCATTTAATTTGATGTATCATTTAATTTGATATATCAATTTTTTTTTGATATATCATTTAATTTGATTTATCATTTAATTTGATATATCATTTAATTTGATATATCATTTAGGCCTACACTTGCTTTTCAACTCATTGATCTGCAGCTTCAATCAAGACCACTCATTATAGAAGGCCTTAACACTGACCTTGGACAATGCCAGCTGTGGGCAGTTTCGACCAATAGCTACAGCACATAGGTCATGACGTTGGACCTTCTATAATGATTTATTGGTCTCACTCAATTCACAAAATAGTTTATTTAATAATAATAGATGTAGTGAAAGTAAAATTTGTCGAGTACCCGTTAGAGTTGGGAGGACTAAAAATTCCAAAACTAAAATTCCCCCATTCTTCACCAAGATTTGAACCTGAAACTGCTTGGTTTAGAAGCCAAGCTCTTTATCACTCAGCCCCCATGCCCCCTGTAAATAAACAAATGTTGACTCAAGGCAGTTTAAGAATATAAGAGACACAAATCAAAACTAAAAAGTAAATTTATGTCACTAAGATTAGAACTAGTAGGTCTTAATTTTGAACAAGTCATGCTTTTGATGTTTCTGAGGTCACATCTTTGGTCCCTCTACTGTAAAGGCCCTTAGGCCATAACTTTTTAGGGAATAACACAGCGTAGCTTGAAAAGATTAATCCCTTGGGGACAAGGATCTCTGAAGTATTTACCATGTTTTTTAAAATGTGTCCTTTACTTTAAGCTTCTGTCATTTTTTATATCTTCTTATTATAAATAGAAATTGTTAAACTTTGGTAGATGAATGGTTCTGAGGAGTATTATTTGTGCATGTTCAGAGTAAGCAAAGTAAAAAAAGATAGGTAGTTTAAAAATTCAAACTCAAATTAAAATGTATCTACAATTTTATTGTTTTCAGGTTCGATTTGCATTTATGATTTCCATGAGGAAGAAAGACAGTTCTAGTGAGTACATTGTTCAGTAGTGTAGTTTATGCTACTATAAGTATATTGTTCAATAGTTTCAATAGTTTTGGCTTAGTTTTGGATGGCTATCTGGTCTTGGTATGCACTTTGGACTGACACCTCCTGCACGAGGTTTGGGTCAGGAGATAATAATCTTTTTTTTTGAAGAAATGTCTGAAGCTTGTAAACAAAAAATGAGTTAGTTCTAGTGCAATACTTGATAGTTAGTCGTAGTAAGTACATTGTTTAGTACATGATAATTTTAGTAAGTACATGGTTCAGTACTTGATAGTTCTAGCAG
>JADKLZ010000687.1:738004-758570 GCA_021533235.1 Biomphalaria straminea
ATGCTATAACCAGTCCTGATGCTATAACCAGTCCTGATGCTATAACCGTATCATGAGTCATTTTGAAATGAAGAGTTCATACCAGCACTGTCCATCATTATTTGACACAATTGACTGCAAAGCAGCATGCTGACCTGTGTTACATGTGTCATTTGAACACACACGCATCTACTCTTGCGTGACCACTACAGTTAATAATAATAATAATAATAATTTTATTTATAAAGCGCTGTTAAACAAAATGTAGGCTCAAGGCGCTGTAAAAACATTACAAACACAAACATGAGACATGACAAACTAATCTAAAAAAGTTCTAAACAGATAAGTCTTGATGTTAAAAGTGGTGTAGCAAGTTGTCTGTCTGAGATCAATGGGGAGTGAGTTCCAAACCTTTGGTCCGTGAACTGAAAAAGCCAGCTGACCGTAGCTTTTGAGGGAAACACTCAATTGTAACGATATCTTTTCCTTCATGCATTCTTTGATATTCATATTTCTTGTCACTAGATAAACTAATTGAATTTTTTGTTTTCTTTAGGGATCGTTGGGCCATCCAGGAGCACCTCGGCCTTGAGAGTGGCTTCTCTTTTGAGAGATATAAATGTTACCATAATAAGCTATGCTGCCACCAATGCTGACCTGACCAAAACTACTTACCCAACATTCCTGCGCACAGTGCCATCAGATGTGGACCAAATGACTGTTAGTTGTCTTCTTATGTCTCAAACATTCTTAACATTAGAATTGTGAAATTCTTATCTTATAAAATACAGATGGTACTTCAAAAAAGATGATGATTAATTCCTACGCGTATCCCTAGGTCAATCTAGTCATGAATATTAATCAGTGACTTTAACTCTGCCAAGTCACTGGCTGACTTGGGCAACCCATTCCATATTCAAATAGCTCTATGGACAATATTTGAATACATTTGTCCTAGCATATTGAACAACAATGTAGCCTTATCCTTGTGTCTTTCTTAGTATTTTATTAGGCTTTGTTTTTATATTTGAAAATTATGGTTCAGTGTTTTATAAATAATTACTACTATACTTTTAAGTCTTCTATCCTGAATGATTACACTAAAGGTGTTACTCTAATCAAATGAGAATATTTATTTGTTCTAGTTTCTTAATGTTTTCTTGGGTTGAAGGGTCCCAAACAGAGGATGTATATTCTATTATTAGCCTAACCAAGTTTAAGTTATTTAATGTTAATGACTGGAAAATAAATCCATCAAATGAAAAAAAAAATTACTTTTGTGAGATTAAGGGTGGATAGGGGAGGTAATGAACTACTTTCTAAAGTGCACATTTGTAAGAGCATTTTAAGTAATGGGTAGGTCTATGGGTAAATCTTTTTATTACATTGAAATATAATTTTGATTTCTCTCCAAGATGATTGCAAGTTTGATGAAACAGTTGAACTGGACCTTTGTGGTCATAGCTCATAAATCCAATGACTATGGTACATCAGGAGCCAGACTGTTGAAAGCCAAGTCAGAGGAACTTGGTATCTGTGTGCAGGATGTACTACCAATCATCGACTTCAATCACAACTCAGATTTTACCAAATCACTCTCCTCCCTGCTTTTGGTATGATATAAGTTATTTTTTTTGTATAAAGAATAAATAATAAAATGCTATTTTGTACTAAACTTTAATGGTTCCGACTCTTCAGAAAAAAGGAATACAGAGTGTATCTAACTAAATTAGCAGTCAGTAGATTTTATTTTCTTAAACACAAACAAAATATTTATAAATATCTTTAGATGATTTTATGTACATTCATTTTAATATTCGTGGAGTTAACCCTTTCAGATTTTGTGATCTATATCTATGGATGATTTAAAGCTCATTTGTTTCTCTGGCTGACAGATAACAAGGATTTTATGTAGCCAGTACAACAATCAGCTGCTTTTACTTCCCCAGTTTACAACAGTTACCCATTCAAGTTGGGTAGACACATCAGTATCATAAAACTCCAGAATAGAATCCCAGACTTCATCCGGATTTAAACTCAAGACTCCTCATTCTGAAAGCCAAGCTCTTTACCACTCAACCACCATATCTCATACTATTCTAAATTAGGGCTAAAAATAGAATCTAAAGAATATAATCTAAAGAATATTTTAAAAAATTATACATTTAAAAAGAAAATATTAATATAGCTTTTATGCTTGTATATAGTGTTACTTTAATGCTTATAGCATGCTCATAGCGCTATGGTCTATTCTCATTTGTGGACCAGTGGGGGGTATCTAGGAGTTGGTTTTCTGTGCTGCCTATAGGCAATCAGTAAACACAACTCTGCTTGAGTCGAGTGTCAAACCTCGACTCAAGCCCCCTTCTAGGTAGCCAAGCCAAGTTCAAGCGCACTTAGCCTCTCAACCACGCTTTCACGCTTGAAATAAAATCAAAAGCAATTTTACTAAAAAACCTGTTTAGAATCACAGAACATAACATTATTTAATGAAACCATTTTTGCTTGCTTTCAGCAATCAAAGGGCAGCTCATTGGCGCTGGTTTTCATTGGCAGTCGAGACGATGCTGAGAACTTGATGTTTATGATCAACAATATGGCGCCTCAGAATAAGATTAACAAATTTGGGCTCCACGTCATTTTGTCCGATAGCGCCAACACAGACGAGACCATTTATAAGGACAAAGAGTACGGATACGGGACATTCTCAGTGTCTACATCTGCTATCATTCTACAGGATTTGCTGTCTGACTTACAGGCAAAGTTTAGGTAACTCTATCTTATCTTATACTACACAGACGTAACTTCAAAAAAGAAGATGATTACTTCCTACGCATTATGCATTCAGTCATGCATATTAACCAATGACTTAAATTCTGTCAAGTCACTGGTTTTCCTGGCTAGCTCAGGCAATCCATTCCATGCTCTAATAGCGCTAGGGTAGAAGGAGCTTTTGTACAAATTTGTCCTAGCATATGGGACGAGGAATGTACCTTTTTCTCTGTGTCTTTCTGAGTATTTTATTAAAATTTGTTTTTGAATTTGAAGATTATGGTTCAGTGTTTTATGTAGAATTGCTACTTTACTTTTGAGTCTTCTGTCCTGAATGTTGATGATAACTGAATCTAAGTAGTGGATTGATATGACTGCGCTCTTTGGAACTCACATTACTATGTAACTGACATTACCAGACAGTTGGTTTAATGAAGTGCAATACAGTCTTCCAAAAAATAAAAATAATTAAGAAAAGTATTTTTAATAAAATTTCCCTTTTCAGACCTTACAATCTGTAGGGCGGATGATTTAAAGGTCATCTGTAAAGGTCATCTATTTGTGTGGCCGACAGTTAATGTGGGTGTTATGTGGCCAGCACAACGACCTACTGGCTTTACTTTTTCCAAACAAATGTCAGGTATCTAGTAGAAGTGAAGTAGAGCTGGGATGACTCAGAGATGCCCAAAGATCCCCAAAATTTTAAAATCCCAGGTTCAAACCCCAGACCCCCGGTTCAGAAGCCAAGCACTTTATTGCTCAGCCACTGGGCCTTCCAATAAGTATGTAAGTAAGTGTGAAATCCATTGAAAACTTTTCGACCAAAATGTTAGCAACATTCTCTCCCTGTTCATGCCTACAACTAAGTTTGTCTTGTGAAAAATGTTTAAAAGGGAAAGAAAAATTTTGTAAGACAAGTCAAATTTATCATCTTGATTTTTGTGGTAGGCATGCTGTAGGTCCTTAGCAGATTGTCGAAAGAGAGCCATTCCGTTCTTTCATGTTGTCCGGCCAGTTTTTCTTTCTCCCAAGAAAAACATTCTTGGGTTTTATATATATTTATATATGTGTATGTATGGTACAAATTGAAATTAATATTTGCTTTTTTTAATAAATGATTCGTTCTCTTTCTTCCAGGCGTGTGAGAGAGAAATCGGAAAATCACAAACTCATTCAAGAATTTATTGATGACTTCCCAAAAGAAGAGCTCTTTGCTGACAACCATCACAATGCATTCATTCCGATGACCATCCATGCGATATTTGCCTTGGTGGAGGCTTTCAAGACAAAGTATACACAGCTGTGTGGGGAAGCTGGCAACTTATGCAAGACTTTGGTTAGTAAAAGTACTTCAAAGTCAGATCAGAACTATATGTCTTTTGTTTCTTACAGCTGAATTGTAATTTTTGTTTAAATAGTCTTTTGGAGGCGCTGTGGCTGAGTGGTAAAGCACTTGGCTTCTGAATCTGGGGTCCAGGGTCCGAATCCTGATGAAGACTGGGATTTTTATTTCGCGATCCTTGGGTACCTCTGAGTCCACCCAGCTCTAATGGGTACTGTCGGGTTTAGTGTTGTGTTAGTAACAACTGAACACACTTAAGGTCCCGAGGTTCAATCTGACAAGAAACAAAAGTCATTCACACACACCCACAATGTACATAGAGTAGCCAACTAGGTGGATAATTTGAATGACAAAAAAAATATGAATTTAATTGTATGATACTGATCTATGAATATGTACAATGAGAAATGATATATGATAAATAGATAATATATATTTAATACATAATATATACATACATAAATTATATGATAGTTATAGATGTATTCCTAAGTACACATAAGCACCTTTCTACGGTTACTTGTCACACGGGTTTCAACGTAAAACCAGATGCTGACCGACTGACGTCACACTACTGCCAACATTGTCTGTAATAAAGTTTGACCTCACTGATCTGTAACTGGCACCAACTGATGTGTAACAGTACTGACACTGGCAGTGACACCAGAGACTGTAATATATTTCTGAGAAAACAAGCGACGCCCACACTGGTATAGGATCAAGAGCCGTAACCACAAATCCAACACTGACACCCTATAAACGAAATAATACAAAATTCAAGCTCTTTTCAAAACTATAGACAGCGACAACCTCATATTACAAACTATAATATAACATACAATACAAAGTAACTCACCCTAAACAGGGGTCCAAAAACACTTCCACCGGATAATACAAGTCCAAGAAACTATAAATCCAAGAAACTATAAATCCAAGAAACTATTAGTCCAAACCATTACAGACTGCGGACTAACACATCTTCCGTTTTAATAAAAAATCATCAGGTGAACTGTCTCAGGACAGCGAGTGACCAATGACTTTGTGACGTAGCAGAAAAACAATAACAATACAAGGCACTCTCGCCACGTACAAACAATACGAGCAGGGGAAATCACAATACCCAACAGAGTTGGGAGAAAACAAAGACACCTCACCGAACTATGTGACAGGTACCTGACACAATTTCGGGAAAAGTAAAGGTGATTGGTCGCTGTGCTATTCACACGACACCCTCTTTAACCGTAGGCCACAGAATCAGATTATAATTACCTTTAAGGTCTGAAAGGGGGGGGGATTTCAAGTAGTCTTTTATTAAGTCTAAACTTATTCTGGGTAGGCCTATAGTTTAAAAAAAAAGCACAGCATTTCTCTTTTTATAAAGAAAATAGAAAAATTGGCTTCACGATAGATGTCTTTTTTATTAGTAGTATTTTTATGTGCATGTTTTGGATGGTTCTTCAGAATCGTAGATGATTATGTCCTAACCCATATCTTGCAGGACAGTGGGGGATGACAACAGGGAGGGAGGGGCTCGAACCCAGGACAGTCAAGAGCACATGGCACACAACCAGTCAGCCTCCCTTATCACTAGATTATGACTAGAACCTAGACTACTTAAGGAATTTAGTTCTATCATTCTGTATAGATTACACTTTGCGATGGAAGCCATTGTATATTTTGTTATTATCCTTGATTTCTTTTTATTTAGAATATTATCAGCTCGGCAAAGGCATCATGGTTTTATTAGCTTAATTGGGCTTTTTCTTGTATTTCTAAATCTGCAATGCTGAGCAGAAAAGGCTCTACAGATGCAAAGAATTGCTGAAGAGTGTTTTCAGAGTTACTGATCTCTCTTCTTTAGCTTTGGCTGCCTGGTTGTATGGTATGCACTCCAGACCTTTGCCGCAATGGTCCTGAGTTCAAATCCAGCCCACTGCCTTTCCCTGTGTCCAAGAGGTCTGGGCTGGGATGTAATACTCTTCATTTACAAAGGCATGTCTAAAATGTATAAAACAAATATTCATTGCTTACTGTTTGCTTTACAGCTAGACTCCTTACAGTTGGGTGAACTTGATCTTGTGAGCTCTGCAGCCAATGTCAAGGTCCAATACAAAGACATGGATCCTAACATTCCGCCCAATTGGTTTAGGACAAACAATTACGTAGTCAGTTTTGATGCTGAGGGAAACATGAAACAGACGAATCAAGATCCTTTATATACAGTTTACCAATATCAGGAGAAGGTAACTCATTTTACTTCCATTCAATAATCTACTTTGTTTTAAGGGAGAAAACCTCAAATATCATCATAGTTTGACTACACCAGGTGCTCATTCATAGCAACCTTTGTTTAGTTATCCAGAAGACATGAATTTGTGAATATAAAGATTGCTAAATATTTGGTATATTGAACATTTAAGCTATCAATATTGACGAATTTCATTGTGAAAGTTTGACATTCTAAATATCCCAAGTAGTAAGTTTTTGTGTCCAGACTACTAAGACATATTTGGATTATGGCCACTTTCAATTTAAGAAATAAAAAAATTACCCTTGGGTCAGGATTTTGTGATTTTACCATCACAAAAGAAATACAAGACACAAACACTCTTTTGTTCCCCTGGCAATCAAATCATGAAATAGAAACAATCTGATATAAACTTTTCACATAGAAGTTATGAGTGAGTTTTTTTTATAGTTATAATTTTTTGTTTGGTGTAATGCACAAATTGTAAGACAAATTTCCTTACGGACAATAAAGATTCTTCTTCTTCTTATTATTATTATAATTAAACTAAATTTTATTAGTTTGGACCAATAAAATAATCTTATTTTGATAGAGCTAGAATCAGAAATTTTTTCTTTCTATTAGTATACTATATCATCAAATAAACTTAGAAATACCAATCAAATAAACTTAGAAATACCAAAGTTTTGTTTCCCTATGCTTGTACTCAACTTTTTACTATATCTTAGAAATGCACAAATAAATATATCCTTCATCACATTTCAGTATATCCCAGTTGGGTTCTACAGAGACAGCCAGCTCCATCTGAATACATCTCTGATCAAAATGAAGACAAGTTCAGGTGAAGTGTCTACTATACAAACGTCTGTCTGCCAAGATTTCTGTGACAAGTGTGTCACCAAAGGAAAAATTCCAATTTCAGTCATGCCTGGAGACTTTTACATCCTAGGAATCTTTTCAATTCATGATCCGGGTGATGATCCATATCAGTGCGGACCTTTTAGAAACTTCTCTAATGATGCCATAGCAGCGGAGGGCTTTTTTTTTTGCTGTAAAAAGGTTGAGTGCCCTGACAGGTGTTAATTTTGGGGCTGTAGCTATTGATGACTGTTACAGTCCTGTCAGGGCCACCACAATTGTGTCCAGTTACTTTTCTGATATGATCGATGAGAAAAGTCCACTTTTTGAAAACCAAATTTCAATCAGTAAAATTGTGGGTGTTGTGGGCCCTCTGTCTAGCAGCTGTACTCTTCCCGTAGCATCCTTCTTTACCCCGCACCGAATTCCAGTCATTTCCTATTCCTCCAGCTCCCCTGATCTTGATGACAGGCTCAATTATCCTTACTTCCTGCGGACTGTCCCTAGCGATATGCTCCAAGCCCGTGTCATGCTTCAAGTCATACAGAAAATGAATTGGCAGTATGTAGGACTCATTTACATCAAAAATAACTATGGTATTAAGGCCATGAAAGCCTTCAAGGCTCTAGCTGCAACAGAAAATTCTAGTGTGTGTGTCGCTGAGGAAATAGGCATTGGAGCCAAGGCTTCTGATCTAGATGAGGGAGATTTTTTTAGGGTCTTTTCTAAACTGACTGCCCAGCAGGTCAAGGTTGTGGTCTTCTTTGGTATACATGTCCGTTACATGGCCTTCTTACAATATTTGGAACAAAATAAAAAGTATGGGACATTTATTTTCCTGGGTAGTGAAGATTGGGGCAATTATGACAACATTATTGAGGCAGCCCCCAAAGCCTCCAGAGGCTCCATTACCTTAAAGTTGGAGGAAATCCATCTTGAGACAGATGATGAATTTCAATCCTATCTGAAAGCTCGGACACCTCAAGCGGATGATGCCAACATCTGGTTCTCTGAATTCTGGCAGAATGAATTTCAATGTAACCTACCAGGTGGATTTATGAATATCTTTGGCAGGTTAGTAGTGAGCTGCTTGAGTCTTGCTTTTAGAATTTTAATTTTTTGTTGTGTGATATCCTTAATTCTATTCAGTTAGTGATAGTATTTAAAGATTGATATGCCATGAAACTCCAGTATGCATGTAGAACCTATCCAGTTTATTTGGCTTGATTTAACCCACTTTCAGTCAGAGTATTAAAAAATCAGCTACAGTCATTGAGAAGTACATAGAAGTCAAATTCATAGAGCGCTGGTTGTGAATGTGTATATGTGTTCGTATGTGAATGTTGTTCGAATTTTTCATCAATATTGTTTTTTTTACAGTAGTTACGCTGAGGTTGTCAATTGTAGTCAAACTGAATTTCCATTAGATTGTATCAATAAAAATTATCTTATCTTGTCTTATTAGTTTCACCCATTCCTTCAGAAATGATTCTGTCCTAGCCCTACATCTGCCGCGAAAAGGCTGTAGGATACACATTTGAGACCAAAAGAAAATCCCCTGCAGATGACAGATGTCAAAAAGAAAATCTTAATTGACCACTGGTGGACAATGGTTATGCTTGCCCTGGAAATATGTAGATCACAGCTGGGGCTGCGTAGCCACAGGAAACGCTGCATTCCTCATTAATCTTCGGACTCGAAGACTAGCTTGATTATCATTTCTATTATTGTTACCATTCTACATTCACATCACATTGGGACACTTGCTTGTTGTGTTAGTACAAAGTGGCTGAAATGTTGTTGTTTTTTTCATCCTTAGGGATTGTAACCCATCATTGAAGTTGACCCCTGAGAGTGTGACCACCAGATCTAGTGAACAGAGGCTCAAACATGCCATCAATGCTGTGTACGCACTTGGTCGCGGTTGGAATGAAGCCAGGAGTAGGTAAGTCCATGCAAGTTTGTATGTATAGTTTCCCTTCTTTCTTATCCAACAGCCATAGTTGTTTTACGACTGAAGGAGGCCAGCGACGTTGATGAATGAATAATGATATCCAACAAAGTATGTACTAGTTGTCTTTCAGCTTGGTCTTGTTTGAAATACAAAGAAATGTCAACAGTGATATGTACTTTGGATCATAGAACATTGGGGACGAGGGGGGGGGTTATAACTAGAAGTAGGGTATTATGCTACAATTTAGAATGTAGATGTACTATTAGTTGCTTTTTATTTTCAATTGGTAGAAAGCAGTGGGGTTATTCTTACACGATCAGTTACAAATGGGAGCAGTATGTAATATTTTTTTTTGTTGGCCTCCTTCAGTCGTAGAATGACCATGGTTCATCTTGCACACTTCCTCATGTGACTGTGAAGCCCTATTGGAGAGACAGGCCCATCCACAAATATTGCAGGTTATGGTTCATCTTGCACACTTCCTCATGTGACTGTGAACCCTTATTTTGGAGAGACACGCCCATCCACAAATATCACAGGTTAAAGTGGCTTTCGCTTCAGTGGTAGAGGAGCCGGCCATTTTTCATATTGTAGGTTTTTCTTCCAGAGCTGAGGCCATGTTCTTTCGCTGTCCATAGCTTTCTTTGTCACTGTCTCACTCCATCTAATAGTGCAGTCTAGAATGTCTTAATAAAGCTTAAGAAAATCAACATAGTAGATGGGCCAAGTTATTTAGGATGAGCTGAAGACCTACAAACCTTCAAAGATGTTTTTTTTTTAATTTCAAATGTTCCCACAAGATCATAGCCGATAATCTTAAACTGTGGAACGTGTGGTTGAGATTCTGAACCATGTAGCTATAGCTTGGATATCTGACAAAAATTAAAGGCAGCACGGAAAACTTCTCCCCACTAGTCCACAAAAGAGAATGGACCATAATGGGGTGAGCATGCTATATGCATGAAAGATGCGTTATATAAGAGCAATGTCAAAAAAAAAAAAGAAAATTGATTTTAAAGTATGATATGGTAAAGAATCAAGAACATATGGTCAATTCTTTAAACAGAATTTATAGAAAATCTAATAATTCACTTTTCAAACTATGACAGAAAAAAATGTCTTATGATTTATTGTAGAAATGCAGCTCAAGGATAGCCATTTAATGTTTTGTGTTTGCAGTGAATGCGAGAATGTTCCAGACTGTCTGCGTCAAAAAGTGGATAAAGTCGTAGAGAAGATCAAAGCCGTCAAGCGCAAACAAGACTACAAACAGTTCATGGTGTTTGACAGTGAGGGCAACGGTGCTATAGGGTTCACCATTTACAATGTCCAGCAAGTAGATCAAGACAAGAATACTTACTTCAAGGTGAAGGTCATTTCTGCTTCAATGTTTAGATTGTTCTATAATTGTAACCCCAATGAAAGAGAATGGTTAGGGTTAACAAATAGCTCTGTCATTGTTATTTAAAGTAGAGATAGAACTAGTGACAGAAAATAAATAATGAGGGTGTGTTATTGTATTAGGTACATTTATAGATAGGACTATGGACACTTTCATTCCTTCATATCTAAGAACAGCCCTAAATACTATCAATAAGTAACTTTAAGGATGATTTGAGACTAGTTAAGGGGATTATTGGAGACTAGTTGAGGGGATTATTTGAGACTGATTGAGTGGATTATTTCATGGGAATCACAGAACCTTTTTTATTTCTTTTATGATACAAACTTGAAAAATATTTTTTTTTCATGAGAAATGTGTTATTGTTTTTTAAAGTTCAATAATTTAAAAACAATTCCTTTTAGTGGTTAAAGAGATAAAAAAAATGGAATATAAGGAATCTAATGAAAATTAATTGAGTTATCATCACCAAAAGAATGGATGGCTGGTTTGTCATGCTCTATGCCTATTGAACTGCCATCACAATGATCCCAAGTTGATACCCTTCCCACATGCACCCCATGCCTTCCTGTAGCAGGTTTGAGCTGAGAATTAATCTTCATTTTTTAAGAAAGGTCCTTAATGTAAAAGAAAACAAAACAAAAATGTAATAGGTGCAATATCAATGGATTGATCCGATCTTTAATATTGATGTGTATTCTCAGTGAAAGCCATGATTGAATTGCCTTTGTCTCTTCAGGTAGGGACATTCAGCTCCAATGATTCTTGCTTACAAACTAAAGATATGCTGTTTTACACTGACTCTGGCCAGACTAGGAATGAGATTTCTGCTGTGTGCGTGCCTTCTGTAAGTTCTTAGGATTTGCTTACTGGCTTACACTAGTTGCTCCCCTGGCATAGATTTATGATCAACCTTTACATAAATAGATTATCAACTCCTGACATAAATTTATGATCAACCCTGACTTAACCTTTACATCAATTTATGATCAACCCTGACTTAAATTTATGATCAACCTTAACATAAATAGATGATCAACCATGACATAAATTTATGACCAACCTTAACATACATTACATATTGTTGATTATTAACTCTAATATAAATTAATATAAATGACAAATTAAAAAAAAACCAGCTAATCAGTTTTGACTCGAATTGACAATCAGCTGTAAATCTTTTTTTTTCTCAGCTCCTTTGTGCCCACTGCCCAAAAATGCACATCAACCAAAAGGACTCAGTGGCAGTAGCTCCTGTCCCACTTGCAGATTATAGGAACACAGACATTTTGTTAATCTCGCTTATTATTGTCCTCATCTTGGCCCTAGCAGTGACAGTGGCAGCCATGTGGATTTGTTTGAATAACAAATATTCAAGTAAATAATATGATTTGTTTATTTTTTGTATTTGTACAGTAAACATAGCAGTCTTTTATCTAGAAACATAGAATAGAAAATTATTTAGAACCATGCTAGCCTATAATTCACTTTCTATTAAAATTTATTTATACATCTTTTTTTTTTTATTGCTTTTCAGAATTGTTGGAAAAATTCAAGTTTAAGAATTCTGAAGATATCTATGCAGAGCCTGATGGACTTCATTACCAGCCATACTCTGAAACTCATGGAATCAAGTTTGCCAATAATGAGCTTGATCCATATCCCCATGAGGAAGTCAACACTATGAATCCACTGCTAAGGGGCATAACAAACCCATCATTTGTGCCTGACAATGCCGATGTTATTTCTCAAGTCAATTCCCTCAGAAATAGATCTGGCAGTCAGCTTCTCAGCCGAAGCAATACTTTGCGGACATCGATGAGCCGCCCACTGCCCATCAGCCCTATCAGTGATAACGCCATGAGTGAAATCTTTCAGGACAATATGGCCTACTTGGAAAGTGTCTCCGATGTACCTTACCTGCCATCAGGAGCGACCAGCTCTCAGATAGCTCACCACAGCAACAACAGCAGCATGCGTGCTGGTAGCGCACAGTTTGTCTTGCTACCGAATGTTGGCGGCAACACTAGCGAGGGATCAGAGACAGTCCTGTACCGGAGAAACTCATCACGCCTAAGCTCTAGCGCTGGTCAGCAGAGGACGCTGTCTCACCAGCCGTCTGTTCGTTCCAACAGCTCCATCATCAATCCAGATTTCGGCCCGTACAGCTATGCTGCAGCTCAGCGTCAGAGGATGATGCAGAATTCATCTGTCCAGCCTGGAGAGTTCCAGCCAGCACTTCAAGAGCTGAACATCCAGAACAGCCACTTGGTTCAGCAGGAAAACAATGCATTGCCACATGGATACAAGAATGATATAGAGTATGTTCCCCTTCATTATGCCTCAACTTCCGTTGCATCAAGACAGACCCCAGGACCTCAGGTTCTACCTAGTCCTGATCTTCACCCTTCGCATATGGATGAATCTACAAGGGCCTACTTCCTTCAGCAAATGAACCTCAGTGGTGCGCAAGCTTTAGAAATGTCAAACATGAGTCGAAGGATGAGCACACCTGAGGATCATCATCACTTCCCCACCAATAGTTCAAGGCCGCAGTATGAGAACTCCATGGTGGGTTCTCCTGATCACAACAACCCTCCCCATGATATACAGCCTCAGGTCAGCATGGAGTCCATTGATCTCAACTCTCACATAGACACTCCAAATGAGGTCACGTTTGGCCCAGCTGGTCAAACGCCCAACAATGGAAATTTTTTTACGCGGCTGATAAAAGGGGGAAATGTTACCAATGTGTAAAAACAAAATGAAACGGAAAACATTTTATAGGCAAATTGATGTGATCACTTTTTGTAATGGAAAGCAGGAAAGTGTCTTGTAGTGAACTGACTCATCTTAAATCTCTGGAGAGTGACATCCCATGATCCATATTGTTGATATGTATCTATGGACTCTCAAACAAAAGTCAACATTAGTTCATTGCTGTAATGGTCACACAGGACAGGGCAATATGCTGTCATTTGATTTTTTTTTGAATTAGGGAGATCAATATGTTTAAACTTTGGAGAAAAGGGGATATGAGTACACTCCCCTTTACAATCATTCAGGTGCTACTATCTGCAATGTTTGGATAACAAATGAACTTCATCATCAGGCCCAACAATTGGAACTATGACCTTCACATTTTATGACATTGAGTTGTAGTTCATACCCAGCATGTCCTAAATGCTGAGTTATCTGTTCATGACTGTGATCTGAAAGTTGGACTAGAAGCTGCCATGACATCAACCATTTGTTCTGTCTATGAACATAGCCTAACATACCCTAACCACTGAGAGTTTTACATTCAATTTCAAATTTATTTCCACATGAACGTTTCCTTGTAAGTTAAGCTTTAAAAAAACCCACTTCATTTTATCATTTTTTTTAAACCTTAGGCACTAACGGAATACCAAGAGGCAACACACATTCCTCTTATTAGCTTGCAAACTCTTCATTAGTTCAGGATCCAAGACACTGATCTTAAAAAGGGTTCTTTATGATTTTCCTAGAAACTTGACAGTCAATGTGTATCTTCAAGAAAAAAAAATTTACAAGCTGCATGTAGGCCTAATCATTCAAGATTAAATAAATAAATTCATGTTCATAGAGATAGTGCACACTGTATTCTGTAGAAATTGTTTCAACTATTTATCAATACACAATATCAATGCTAGATCTATTGCTAGATCCAGTATTCTAGACTAGTGTCTTTTCAAGTCTGGATCTTTATCACCAAACTAGAATTCCCATATACTCATAGTAGATACATGGGCATAACTAGGATTATTTATTATTTGGGCAGGGAGGGATTGGGGGAATGTCTTTTTTTTTATGTTTCAGTTGTTACTTCTTGAAAGCAGTCATCTTTCTTAGAAAAAGTCTTTAGCTTCATAAGAGACACATTTGTAAATATTTTTTTAAAACTTTTATGTTAGGCCTACATTTTTTAGTATAATAATTCAGTTCTAATTCGAAACTCTAGTTTTTCCTTGACTTGATTTACTTAAGTCTTTAGCAGTGTTATAGAGTTTGAAATGAATGATTTCCCAATTGATGATGTGTCATATTTAAAAAAATATTGTAACATTAATGAAATATGAGACACTGACAAGACCTTAACCTACCACAGACATTTTTTTTGGTCACATACAGTACCCTCTCAGACATAATGACCACATGTAATTTATTCATTAAGATTTTGTTGAAAGTTGTTTTTACAATACAACGGCTGATTTGTAATAATCTAAGAATGACTTTACTAATGCACTTTACACTTGTGGTTCTTAGGTTAGCTTGAACTAAGTCGACTGTTTTGCACTTAATTGAATTCTCTTTGAAGGATGCATCTGACTTTTTTGTCCCTCTTGTTGTAGTTGATTTGATTGTAATAAATTTTTTTGTTGGTGTTTACTCTAAGCTGTTTGATTTCAAATGGCATTTTATTCATGTTGATAGCAGCCTTGTTTATCTTTCTTTGTTGTCATTTATCTTAAAGTTATATATACAAATATTTATATACATATATATTTTTTTAACTGATATTATATTGATATAACAAATTGTTTATAATAAGGTATACCAGAGAGTAGAAAAACAAGAGAGCATGACATGTATAAATGGGATGACACATTCATTAACAAAGACTTTCTATTGAAACATATTTTGAACTTCATGAGTTTATGTTAGTAGGCATATAGAGGTAACTATTCAGTCTAGTTCTATCTAATCTGATGGCTGCCTGGTCGAGCGGTTTGCACACTGGACTGTCTTTTGGATTTATCGATGGTCCCATTTCAAACCCTGCCTGCTCCCATCCCTCGTCGTCCTGTGGGAGGTTTGGACTAGGAAGTAACTATCTTCAACTCTGAAGGGACATCCGAAACATTTTAAACATTTTAGTTCAGATTCAGTAATAGAAGTAGATTTAAAAGGTATTTGTGTGTAATGGTATTGGGATTTCTTATTATGTTAAAATAATTTGAATCTATAGCTTTATCTTTTATTTATCTTTAGAGTTTTAAAGGGAGAGAAGATAAATATGATTAGTTTAACAAGCATTTATGGCATCCTTTTAATTGTTTGATAGTGAAGAAAAAACATGAGCTAACTCTGGTCATGGGGTATGCACTCAGGAATGTCATTTTGATGGTCCTGGGTTTGAACACTGTCCTTCTCCATTCTCCACTGTTTCACAGGAGCTTGGATCTAATAGTTGTCAATTTTAAAGGAGCATCTGAATGATGTACAACAAAATGTAGGGCTGGAAGGTTTACAGGGGTGAGGTTTGTTCTTGCCATCTCTGTGTCTTTTTTTTTTTTTGATGCAGTAAAGCACTTGGCCTCCAAACCGGGGGACCTTGGGCTCAAATCCTGTTGAAGGCTGGGATTTTTATTTCGAAATTTGTGGGTGCCTAGGAGTCCACCAAGCTCTACTGGGTACCAGGAGTTGGGGAAAAGTAAAGGCAGTTGGTCATTGTGCTGGCCACCATGGGCCACAGAAACATCTGTTCTTTAGATTGGAAAGTCTGAAAAGGGAACTTTACTTATATAAATATCTATAAAGGATATTTAGTAAAATCCTATTGCAGATGCTGGTTTAAAATAATTGTATGTAGGCTAACTTAACTATTGGCTAAACCAAACTTTATTTATCATTTTCATGGATGACTCATTCCCAATACTTTGTAGCTTAGAAACTTACACTTAATGGTACTAAAAGAAAAAAGAAATTTGCTTAGTGTTTAATTAATAAAATTTGTTATTGTGTTTGATTTGTTCTTGTCTCTTGGCTGTGTTATTAGCATGGCCTTGATGTAAACATTCCAGAGTGGCACTATTGTTGACCCTCTTTCATTTCAACTTTATGCATTTCATGACATTCCATTTTGAGCAGACAGTAGCTCCCTGGATTTATTTGTTTATATTGTCAAATACTATATTTAGAGAGACAATGCATACACTTGTTTGAGATACATTTATTGATGTAAATTGTTGAATATTGTTTAGTTGTATACATTCCATTAACTAATATGCAGACATTGTTTAATGGAACTTGGTGTCAAAGCTGTAAATATATGAGTTTTTAAAAATGTGGATCTGTTTATGCACTTTTTATCTACAGAACAATCATTCCTAATTGTTTTAGTCTTGAGGCATAATTTAGATTTGTGTATTCATTGTGCATTTTCTATAAACACATTGTGACCTCTTCATGTTTCATAGTTAATAAATCATAGTCATAGTCTTTTCATACTAATGGTTGGTCTACAGTTTTCTTTTATCTGCTGGTGGAGACATCCAGTGGAATAGAATTAGCATCTAAACTTTTGATATTTCTATTTAGCTATACATTGATTCCTTTATTTTCTAAACTGGCTGAAAGACCAAAAACTCTTGTTAACACTATTTAGGCTTTAGAGATGGAATTGGTCCAACCAGTAGGAACATCTGTATTGGTGACATTGTTCACATAGTCTAGGGTTATTGAACTTGAAAAAATGAAGACAAGCCTTATTTTTTAACTGGATGTTTACAAAAAGAGAGTTGATTTTATTATTTAATTACTTTTGTTTTAGTGAATCTTTCATGATTTAGCATTGTCAGTGTGCTATGGTCCAATCTCTTTTTTTGTGCAAGTGTAGGAAACAGTGGTATCTGGTGGAAGATTTCAGTGCTGCATTTAGGCATTTGGCTGAGAGCTTCAACCAGCCACACATCTGACAAGTCAATGCCATTAAAAGATCAGTCTACCCATCTGACAAGTCAATGCCATTTAAAGATCCAGCCACACATCTGACAAGTCAATGACACATCAATGCCATGTAAAGATCCAGCCAGGCTCTCACTTCCAGATATCTCAATACTTTTGTTTCTACTCATATAGTCCTCAGAAATCATCAGACAAAAACTGTAGTTAGTTGATTGTATCTGTTCAACTTGTGTTCCACAGAGCTATGTGTACATACTAACATCTAGTGTTCTTCAATAAAGTATTGAATTGTTGAATTGATCTTTGTGTACTTTTTATTTGGTTTATTTCAAATGTCTGTTGAGTTCAATCTATCTAGTTGAAGTCATGAGTGTGACTTATGTTTTGTGTATGTGTGCACTTCAAGTTACTGTGTTAGACATTGGAACTGTCACTGCCAACTAGCCCACTTCAATATGTGGTGAAAAAAAACTTTAATCAGGGAAAGTAACTTAATAACATAAAATATCATTTTGTTCTGTAATTAAGTTCACTTTTATATACTCTGTTACCTGTTACCTATCCCTGAGTCTGGTGGACCGTTGTGGCACCATGCAAGACTTGTAGACCGTCTTTCTGCATTCCTCTCTATCCTTTGCCCTGATTAGAACTTCTTTCAGTGGTAGGCCCGTCCATTCTATTATGTTGTCTTCTCATCGCTTTCTCTATCTGCCTCTTCTTCTTTTTCCTGGTACTGTTCCCTGGAGGAAGGTCTTTGCGAGCCCCGAAGATCTTGTTATATGGCCATACATTTTGAGCTTGCGTTTTTTCACAGTAGTTAGCAGGTCATCGTGGGGTCCGATATTATATAGAGTGACAAAAGAAAGATTGAAAATTAATATTTTCCAACTGACTGCTTATCTCCTTTTGTTCCTCTCTTTATGCCTATTTTTATCTTCCGGAAGTAGATACTTCCACAATGAAAATGGAAAATAAAAATTGTTGCCTGTGTCCATTTTTTTTTTTGTTAGTGCTTCGGAAATTATGTAGGCCTATATATTTGAGTGTCCGAAATTCGTTTTCACATTAAATATTATGCCATTTTCTCATTCCTGATGTCTAATGTCAAAATGCAGGGGCCCCTAAAGATGACAAGCCCCTGGGCCCTCAAACCCTTAGCTTTCTCGTTCCATATGCGAGGACAAATTTGTACAAATGCTCTTTCTTCTACAGCGCTAGTAGAGCATGGGATGAGTTGCCTCAGCTAGCCAGGAAAACCAGTGACTTGGCAGAATTAAGTTCATTGGTTAAAATGCATGATATAATGCGAAACGCGTAGGACGTAATCATCTTTTTTTTTTTTTTTTTGAAGTCTGTATTTTATAAGATAAGAAGGTATTGGCTAGCATGTTGTGTTTTAGAGGCCCAACTATTTATCGACCAGATTTATTATGTAGATCAGTGCCCCATGTAGACATTTTGTAGGATATTAAAACAAATAGCCTATTACATACTTAATTATGAGTTATTGATGGTCTATTAATTTTTGTAGCCTATTGTTGAAACCGGTGGACCACTCCCACGTTGTACAGACCAGTGGTCAAAGTCCCACGTAGCAGCCAGATTCCTAGAGGAGGCTTTGTTTACCTTCTCACAATGTGACTGTGTCAACACAACTATGTCCAGCTCGACCTGACCCACAAACTGTTGACACAAAACACACTCACCTCGCCAACAGACACACTATTTTCTCTCTCACTCTCCCCCTTCCAATTTTTTTTCTTAAAACAAAAAAAACTTAAAAAAATTTGAAGGAGAAAGGATGTTGACGTCACCACCCCCATTACCCCCCCCCTCTCCGGATGAATACAAGTGTATGTGGTTTATGTGCACTGTGCATGTGGTTTTACATATGATAAGTATGCTGCCTGGCCGTGCGGTTTGCGCTCTGGACTGTCGTTCAGATTTATCGATGGTCCAGTGTTCAAACCCTGCCCACTCCCATCCCTCGTCGTCCTGCGGGAGATTTGGACTAGGAAGTAAATTATATTTAACTCTGAAGGAACATCCGAAACATGTAAAACATTTTACAAACATTTTGCAAGTCTGTTGTTGTATTGCGTCTTTTATAGCCAGACTAGGAATAAAAAAAATATGCGTGCATGGTTTATAAATTGGCTGTTGATATTGTATAATACAATGCTATTGAAACACTGGTACGCGTAGAACTGCAGGCCGTAGGGCATACACAGTTGGTTCCTTAATTACTACGAACTGATGCCTCCATCAACTTGCAAACACTTCTTGGGTTCAAAAGAACAAGATGGGTGGACCTGGATATCGAAAACTGCTCAAGCGATTTTTCTGAAAATTTGACAGTTTATGGGAAAAATTGACCAAAAATGGGAAAACTCTGGTTTGACCATTATAATTTTTCATCATTTAATCATCTTAGCATTGACGTTGGTCTGGAGATCTATAGATTGAACACAATGGAAATCTCGATTGTATTCACTTAATCAGTAGCGGCCTTAAAGGGTGGCAAGTGGGGCAACCGCCCAGGCCCTGCGCCTATGGGAGGCCCGCGATCGGAGATTTTACTGTCACAAACGTGATCACTACACATTTTCCTAATAAAATCCGATTGGACGTCGATGTTTAAATGCAAAATAATCTCTTTGAATTGGCTTGCAAAATAATCTCTTTGGATTGGCTTCATCCGTCTAAGTGTTTTATAGGCTGCTGTGCATAGACTTCGTGCAGCCATGGGAGTATTTTTGAAACTTTTTTTAACTTAAAAGAAAAACCTTTTATGCAGAACGATCACAAATTCACAATACAGTATATAATGCACTTCAGAGGCCAATAGTAGGTCACCTATACCTACGTACGTAATGTTCTATGTTTTGTAAAAAAAATAAAATAGGGTTAACAGCTTAGAGGTGGACATACTGCATTGTTATTGTTACAGCGTTGAAGACTGATTAGCCCGTTAGCGTGATGTGGTACGGTATAACTTTAACTTGAGGGCTCAATGCCTCACACAAGACACTCGCCCAGGGCCCCGCGCTCCGCTAAGGCCGCCCCTGAAATTAATATACCAATAGCAAACAGGGGTGTAAAGAGATATCAGCTTTGAAGGTTAAAAGCTGACAAATGTCAGTAGTTTTAAACACCCCGGAGCTATCGTCTCAGTTGTGGGAACCAAACTTTGTAGGCTACTGGGGCGGTGTTTAAAATTGTTTATTTTTTTGTATCCTTCATAGTTATGAAGAGTGACTTGCTAGTTAAAGGTGACTAGTTAATCGAGAACGACTTGCTAGT
>JADKLZ010000687.1:819978-833533 GCA_021533235.1 Biomphalaria straminea
TATATATATATATTTGGTTGCAGACTCCAAGAGCCTAACCCAGGTTTATGAACAACTTACCATGCTTGCTATGGCGTATCAACTCTTCTCTGCAACAGCCATAGGTTTAAACCTGTTAGTTCATATCAGTTGGTCAAGTTTTGTCGTTCGGCCACTGGGAGACAAGCAGTACGTCCAGGAGGGAGACTTGTACATTGGGGGCATCTTCTCATTGACCGAATACGACCCAGTCAAACCTTGCGGAAACTTTGTGGACTTTTTTATCGCGATTGAAACTGTGGAGACCATGGTCTTCATGGTCAATGAACTGAACAAGGTATGTACGGTAGCTCTAAAGATGGTATGTACGGTAACTCTAAAGATGGTATGTACGGTACCTCTAAAGATGGTATGTACGGTAACTCTAAAGATGGTATGTACGGTAACTCTAAAGATGGTATGTACGGTAACTCTAAAGATGGTATTACGGTAACTCTAAAGATGGTATGTACGGTAGCTCTAAAGATGGTATGTACGGTAACTCTAAAGATGGTATGTACGGTAGCTCTAAAGATGGTATGTACGGTAACTCTAAAGATGGTATGTAAAGTAACATTAACAAATAGTTAAGGTAAAAAAAATAGCTACGTAACATGTGTAAGGTAACACACAAGAAGTAATGTTGAGTAAGACATAATAAAACATGTAAGGAAATAGATAGAAAGGTATGGTAAAACATATAAAGGTATTTGGGGTAACACGTATAAAGGTGTTTGAGGTAACACACATAAAGGTATTTGAGGTAACACATATAAAGGTATTTGAGGTAACACACATAAAGGTATTTGAGGTAACACATATAAAGGTATTTGAGGTAACACATATAAAGGTATTTGAGGTAACATGTAAAGGCGTTTGAGGTAACATGTAAAGGTATTTGAGGAAACACGTATAAGGGTATTTGAGGTAACACATATAAAGGCATTTGAAGTAACACATATTAAGGTATTTGAGGTAACACATATAAAGATGTTTGAGGTAACACATATAAAGGTATTTGAGGTAACACATATTAAGGTATTTGAGGTAACACATATAAAGGTATTTGAGGTAACACATATTAAGGTATTTGAGGTAACACGTATAAAGGTATTTGAGGTAGCATAGCATGTATTCAACACATATTTATTTTATATTTCTGACCAGCGGCTACCTATTCAGCTTGGATTCGTTGTGATTGACACTTGTAGTAAAGAAAGTGTGGCAGCAGTGCAGGCTCTCCGTTTCATGCCTCTTTCTGACACAGAGAGTGTAAACGCCTCAGGTAACTGTTTAGCATTTTATAGCAGGGATTCTCAACGTCTGGTTCTTGACCCTTTGGGGGGTGGAATGGCGATTTAGTGGGGGTAACTTAAGACCAACAATTTTTTTTTTCTTAAGTGTGTAGGTTCTATACATTTGACATTTTTTTCATTTTAGCAATTCCTGATGACTATTTTGGGGTTTTGTTCGAGATTATGTGTCGCAGACAATGAAGAATGAATCAGAACGAATTCTAACATTTGGATTGTCCTCAATAAATATTTGTAACAGTTTTAATTATGTATACCTCTGGTATTCTCGCACGACGTGAGCTATTTTGTTTATATTTAATAGTTTCGATATTGTGTTATGGTCAATGCTATTGAGGGTACTAGTTTCATAATGGAACAACTCCTCGTAAAAGTATCTCTAAAAATGAACGTGATGAAAAGAAAATATAGTAATGATTTTTTGCGAAAGCAGAAAAGACGCTATTAGTTTTATGTGGTGTCTGTCCGTCCGTCCCGTTTAGATCTCAGAAACTAGAAGAGAAAATCAAAATCGGACATCAGGATATTTTAGATCATTCAAAGTTCTGATGTAACGGCTACTTTTTTCTTTTCCGAAAGTGAACCATACAATTTTTTAAATCAAGATCCTATATGTAGTTCTAGATCTAGACTTAGACTTAGATTGATTTAGACCTAGATATAGACTTAAATATAGACTTGATCTATTTCTAGATCTAGACTTAAGTCTAGTTCTAGACCTACACTTAGATCTTGAATCAAGATATAAATCTCAAACTAGGTCTAGAACTATGTCTAGTTTGTATGACAAATGACAATGGAGATATAAATTTTTATTTGCGAGGGGAAAGTCTTAAGGACAGCTTAAACCCCCCCATTTTAAGAAATCGGGTCAAAATTGTCGAATTTGTACAAATGAGTCTATGATAAAGTTTATTCAATTCCCTACATTTGTAGGTATTATTTATTATTTAAATACTTTAAATTATATTTTTAAAAAATTTTTTAAAGAGGTCACTAAAGGTATATTTTAGCTCATTAATTATGCAAAAAAATAAAAACAGCATAACTTTTTTATTTTTTAACCGATTTTCATAATTTTTTCACTAATCTGTTCAGAATTAAAATACGAATAACACAATGTTTCTTTCCTGTTATGTATGTAAACTTAATTTTCATTGGTCAGTATTTTAAAAACCAAAATAATAAGCACACCTTTCAGCCAATCAGAAAGCGCCTTATAAAACTGGCATTGTTTACTTCCCAACCATTGTAACTAATATTTCCGGTAATCCTTAGTGATAGCGTCACTCTTTTATCTTTTCACTATTCCTATCTACTTCTTCATTGTAGACCCCAGAGGTCTAGGTCTAATATGAAAAAGATTTTAATGAAAAGTCAAAAAGATACATAGATCAAGATTTAAATAAGTAAATCTAAATCTCTCAGATCTAAAAATGTGTCTGGACTCACTTAGACTTTAGAATCTAGTCTAGATCTAGTGACTCTAGAATTGTTATCTAGGTCTAATCTAAATCTACGTGTCGTGGGCTTCTCATGGTCAAATTACAGTCATATTCATCTATCACAATTTCGACTCTGATAACAATGCTTTCTACTTCGAAAACTAGATTTAGATTTAATAGTCTGGATCCAGATTACCAGATTTATAATTTGATCTAGAATAATAGATCTATAGTTAGTAGACTTCAGACGTTCAGTCCCAAACAAATGAAAACATGGTTATGGCAATGGATCTAGGTCTTTACCTAGAACTAAATTCTAAACATCTACTATATAAAATACAGTCAGCAACTTTGGCTGATCTCTAGATCTATTTCTCTAACAACAACAATGCGATTTTCTACATCAACTTGTCTACATCTAGTCATTCTAAGAACAATGAAACTAGTCTAGATCTAGAATATTTGTCAACTAATAGATCTTTCTCAGTGTCTATGGACAATTTTGGACATTAGTATCTGGATAGACCTGATAGAGGACCTATGAAAGCACTGTTTCTTGTTGTGAATCAGACTATATTTAGGATAATTGAAGAATCAACTCCTAATTTATTGTTGTATGAACTTGTTTTTAACATGCCATAAGCTTTGGGAAATAAACACTTTTTCTTTCAATTTTCATTCTGTGACATTCATGAAAATAAAGGGTGTTGCTGCATTTGATATCTATCCACCACTGTGACCAGTTTCTAAGATATTAAAAGCTGTCTTTAGAGTCAGAATGTTATACTATAATAAAATATAAAATAAAATTTGTTTTGTTGAGAAGTATATTTCTTTATATTATAAATGTTTACATGGTGTAACGCAAAATGTTAATGAATCATTTCACCACATAATAATAAATAAATAACCTGAATATATTTTTTGTAGGCTAAAATGGATTGGAAATTTATACATTTAAATGTATTACTGTATTTAAATAAAGGAAAACTTGTTAAATACACATTTACAACATTTTATGCCTTAAATATAATTATTTTGGTCATTCTGCCTTTAAAAATATTGACACGGCACGTATTAAGAGAGCTGAAAAAAAAATTAAATGTACCAGAAAATAAAAAAAGAAGAAACAAAACCAATACTAGAGACCTAAATGATGATTATTATATAGCAGTAGATCATTAAAATAACATTGCCTAGAATTGTCAGCTTTTTAAATCACATTTTTATCATTTTCTCAAAATACTCATTTTCAAAAAAAAAAATTCTCTTGTACATCATATCTCTAAAAGTTATTGTTATATCTGTATGAAATTTGGCACACAGCTGCAGGGATATATGTAGATCTCTCTTGTCAAGAACCCCTCATTATCTAATTGGCTCTTGATGGTTATTCGTCTAGGATGATTCTCGCGGATGTAATTTAAACTTATAAAACACACCTTTAAGATGGCGATAACATTAAAGACCACAATATTCATTAAAGATATAAATTATGATCTCTGAACACAAATTTGCATTCTAAAAATTAATATTTAATTAACAGCTATAGTTTCATATAATAGGACAGTACAATACATAAACAAAAGAAGTTCTTATTAAAATACACTATATAGTTTAACTCATGTGATTCTATTATTAACATTTACTAATCACATAGACATAGATACTTGTCTGTAGGTCACGACGAACTCTCTCTGTCTCTCTAGTCTCTGCACGGAACCTGTAGCCCAACGTCACAGTCCGCTCAACACTAGAGTGATATTTACTTGCGTAATAGGCAAATGTTACACCACATGTATAAGTACCGTCTCTGTCTCTGACTATGGCTGCAACTCTCAACTAAGACTTCATGTCACTCTGTCACCAAGACTGTCATCAACACGACTGCCATCCCCAAGACTGTCATTAAGGACTCACCAAGGACTCACCACAGACTTGTCCCCAAGGACTGACTGTCACTCTAAATAAATAAATAATCGAAATATCGCTAACAACTATCTAAAGCGCCATTCTATTACTTCATAATCACCTAACATCTAAAACTAAATAAATAACTAATAGAAACATTTTCTTACCCTGGTCCTATGGAACTAACTTCTACATTTTGTCTCTGGCAAACAACTCACACCTCTTGGAGCCAAAGATCGCGAGCCAACCTCGGCGACTTGCTCCCAAAGTCTGTATGGGTCGTTCACCAGAAAACACCTGACATACGCCCCTGCTAACTACATGGCGCTGTCCCGGTCTGTCCCAAACTTCTCTATATATAGGCTAAGTACCTAGCTTCCCGCCTACCTAACATTAATAATTGTCTGTGTCTGTCGAGACCCTCGTATCAGTCGCTCTACAAGACAAACATTATCCTAACCTTTGTCTGGTCTCCGTCAAGTCTATCAATGAGCTTGTTAATAGTTATAAAGCTAATTAATAACACTCACATACACACACACATCCGTGACATCTCTGAACTACAGTTATTTCTATATCTATAATACTTTTTTACCAAAAAAAATTTTCCTTCCCCTACCCCCTCTTTTTTTTAAGAAAAAGTCCATTGCAAACTTGTAAAAATAAAAAAAAATATTATTTTTAGTTCAATCATATTTGTTGTAGTTCTGATAGATTTAGATATAATAAACTATAAATGTGTAAAGTTTTATTTGAATATCTTTGGTAGTTTTAGAGAAACTGTGTACAAAAATGTACATATTTTTGTGTTGTTTTTGCCTCAAATTACATCAAAAAAATTATTTTCTTCATAAATATACACAAATTTGTAGGCAAAATATTTTTTTTTTAACATTTACATCACTCTTAATAATTTAGAACAGAAAAAATCAGTTTAAATCATGTATTTCAATTTGGGGGTTTAAGCTGTCCTTAAGTCATTTGTACACAATTGTCCTCAATCACCAAACGTAAACAAACAACATTTTCTCTATCCTATACTCTTAAGCGAGCAATTCTTGTATATATATATATTTATTTATAAATTTTATTTCGAAAACGGCTCTAACGATTTTCTTTAAAATTTCAAGGTATGTGCGTATTAGTGAGAAAAAAATTCTGAACTCATTGGCCACATCGGGAAAACTCGAGTTCGACCGTTATTTCGATATGAAAATGTCTCAATTTAATTGTGGTCAGAATAATTTATGAATGAAATTTAAAATTTATGAATGAAAGTTTTCCATGACGTAAACGGGAAAAACGCTGCTTACGTCACTAAGCTTACCTTACTACGATGCAAACAAGAACGAGTTTTAAAGTATCAATGGACCTAATTAAACATTTGCGCACCATCTTATTGAAGATTGATTTATTATAGAACTATGGAAGGAAAGTAATGAAATTAAATGTACCGATGTATGATTAGTTATTGCGTTTTAAGTGCTTAATAAATAAATAATAAATTGTTTACACTTTAATTGCGTAGAGCGGTGTAGATTCCTTCGGATTTGATGTCAAGCCTTATTATAATTATACTTTTGCTGGTAAAATTATGACCATGTGTTCATGCTTCAGTGTCTAATGTCCCGTACCAAAACAAAGGAAATGGTGATTACACAGCTGCTCTACTGCTCCTTACTTTCTCATACTAAACAAGATATCTAAACTTGGGGTTACCGTTAGGGCGTGGTGACGAAAGGTCCAGGATATATATGAATGGAGGGATGTGTAAGAGCAGGCCATATCTTTCCATGGGCTGTAGCACCAGTAGCAGTAGTATATTACCTTTCTTAGTATAAATTATTTAACCGAGCAAGGCTCGGCCACCTGATATTATGTTTTATACAAATTACGCAATATGTAAGGCTGTCACGTTTTACGTATTTTTTACTATTTTATCAATATTATGACGTGGCTAAATGTGTTTATTTTTACAATTGGTGAATGAGGTCAATTGTAACTTAAAGTAGGTCAAGAATAATGTGTTTTTTCGTGTTGCCAATTTGTCTAATTTTGTTAGAAGAATTTTTTGTTTCGTTTATCTTTATAATATGTAACATGTTATTAATTTTGAATGTATGGATAAGGTTGATAATTAATATTTAAAAAAATATAAGAGTACGCTAAATAAATACATGGAGATGCTGTGGCTGAGGGGTATAGCACTTTGTACCGGAAGTCCCGTGTTCAAATCCTCGCGAACAGTTCTGATTGCTCACGAGAAGTTCAAACGGTTGGAAGATGGTTGCCCAGTCAGAAGTCTGGTCGACAACTGGCAGGGCAGAGATCAGCTCAAAAGGAATTCATTCATGCATACGGTGCGTGAACTGTCCAAACAGGTTGATCTCCCCCAGAACAGGGCAGCTCTCGCCCTGCATGGGGCCTCCTCCCCGGCAAATGCTCCCGGAGTCCCGGAGGTGAGGAAATGTTTGATTGACCCCGAAGTCAATAAGAAAAGCACAAAAACTGTTCTCCTCAATGTGGCCAGAAAAACCATCGCCCAGTACCCAGCAAACAACATCACGGCCTATACAGATGGTTCTACGAGAGAGAACCTAGGACAAAAGGTGTCTGGGTATGGAGTGGTGGTCCGATTCCCTGGCGCGACCGAGAGCGACGAAATTCTGGGCCCGGTTTCAGGCATGAGTAATTATGTGGCCGAAAGGACAGCTATTCAAAACGCAGTAGAGTACATCGAGGAGCGGCTCAACGAGGGCACAGCTCAGCCAAACGACATTGTTCTATTCTCTGATTCCTCGTCGACTCTACAAGCTATAGAAAACTCTACGAAACGCGCCCGGAACCACTGGAGAAAACATTGGCGTGCGTAGGGCGCCTCCAAGAAAAACACAGCATTCGGGCGACATTCCAGTACGTACCAGCGCATGTCGGAGTGGAAGGAAACGCGAAGGCTGACTTATTAGCCAAGTTCGGCACGATGCTAGGTCCTGTGGACGAACCACAAACTTTTGAACAAGCACGGGCAATCGTTGATGAATGGGCGAGAGAGAAATGGCAAAATGAGTGGAAAAATGGTAGCACGGGCAGGGAAGTGTATCAGAACTTGAAAGGGCCATCCAAATCGGACGCGTGAAGGCAGCTGGGAAGGCAAGACCAGGTTATAATTGCTACGTTTCGGACGGGACACTGCCCTATCGGTGCCTATTTTGCTAAATTTAAGCCGACTGTCGACTCGCGCTGTCGTCATTGCCAGGAAGACATTGAAACCGTAAACCACATCCTTTATGAGTGCGCAAAACTCCATCCCAAACTCCATTTCTAAAAGCTCAAAATCTAATTTTAAAAAATATTGTATGAAAGCAGTATTTAAAGAGAAAAAACTTAATTAGTATGCAATATAATTGAAACCTAATTTAAGACAATTAATAATGTTATACATTGCATTAAATATCACGTTTTACTTCGTTACTACATATCAGTATTTACTAACTAAGTAATTAACTCACAAAAGAGGTGTTGCAGTTGCCTTGTACATCGGATTTACAAGGCTAACGTTGAGAGATCAAAGCACGGAAGATGTATATTTTGACCGCTGGGGCACTAAATAAGATTTGTCGTTTATCTTTGATATAATATTTTTTTTATGAACTTTTAGCAGCGACTTTCGTTTACTAGCATAAAGCCCGGCCATGACATGATTCTAAACTAATTTCTTAAACTTTTTTAAAAATCAGATTAAAAAAAAAATGTTTTTTTTTATTTCTCCCATTAGAATGAAAGAAGCATATTTTTGTGCGTTTGGTCTGTCCGTCACGGTTAGATAAAAAAAAAAACTAAAGGCTTTTGAAAATATGATTTGACCTTTACTGTTCATTCAGAAATATTACGATAGTTTAAAATATCTATAATAGATTTTTCCGGATGTTTATGTCTAGATCTACATTGAAATGCTATAATAAACTAAAACTAATATTCTATTTTTAACTTTAATATTGCATTCATTCTATTGATTATCTGGGTTTTTTATTTTAATTTTACCTAAATTTTATCTAAATTACATCTAAATTATTAATAATAATAATTAATAAGGTAATAAGATATATATTAAGAGTGCTAAATCAGAAGTTTAGTTTATGTACATCTACATATATTTCAAACTTTCCACAGGAGGGGATGGGAGCATGCAGTAATTGAGCCAGGGACCAACGATAATTCGAACTACAGTCTAGTGCGCAAACATCAAGATAAGGCAGGTTTATACCCTGCTCGCCATCCTCCGTCGTCTAGCGAGAAGTTCATTATTTTCAACTTTGAAGGAACATCCGAAACATCTTGCGAATAGGCGGATCTAACAGGGATCCGACTCCGACGGGGGCCGCCTCTGAGTTTGTGTATCACACAAACTCTCTTTATAATCTTGTTTTTATTTGATTATATAGTAGTAATATACATAAGACAAAATATAATTTCATATTATTTCGTAATTAAACATAAAGCTTGGGCAATGCTTATCAGATGTTACTCTGTGATTACCATATTTTAAATATTATCTAAAGCGCAGTTACTTTAAAGTATAATGTAAAATATATCGTTTGCAGTGCTAGCTACGTATGTTTTTTAATTATTTATACTATCAGCTACTCCAGAGCTTCTAACTTTCTACGATGTTATTGGAGTTGTCGGCACTGATCAAAGTTTCACCACTAAGGTAGTCTCCAGAATATTAAATGCTGCCAACATTCCAATCATCAGCTTCTGGGCTAACGACATCGCTCTAGCAGACAAAGTAAGTATGTATTTCAGGGTAGTCGTACTTGTGTAGTGAAAAGATGGTAAAGATGATAGGGTAGGGGCGAGATAGCGCTACGATTACATTTCTTAAGGCCTAGCCACCAATCAGAATCCACCAGGTGTCTCTTTCCTAGGCGAGTCTCTCCAACTGTCTTAAAGTCTTACCCATGAACTTGGCACCTGCTTCCAATAGCGCTGCCATGTTTTCCTTCGCAATCCCTCTATATCTTTCCTTGGGGATACAAGTTTTCGGAGGATGTGGCTTATCAATCTTCTTCTTCTTCTTCTTCTTCTTCTTCTTCTTCTTCTTCTTCTTCTTCGTTCTCCTTTTTTATGTTGGAGTGTTCAGATGACTACACCAATACATGAGATGAACTGCGCAGTGGTTTCCAAATCAGGGAGCTCTCTATATAGTTTTATTTCTATTAGGGTGTTTTGGGCCCAGTGTCTTGTACGGGCCTTTTGGTAAAGAGAGCAGTTTTGGAGGACGTGGTCGGCATTTTCTGGTGACACTCCACATTGACAGATTTCACTGGATCCAATTTAGAGTTGACTGTACATTTGTTGTCGCATTCTGTTGTGTCGAAATATTAGACGTTGATCTTGTCACCTGCTTCCAATGGAAGTGCAATGCATTCCTTCGCCATACCCTCTACGTCTTTACTAGGTGATCCAAATGGGGCTCTGTGTGCAAGCTTGCGAAGGGTGTGACCTATCAATCAATCTATTCATTTCTTAAGATTATATATTAAAGTTAATATTTTGTTTATCAACGTATGTAATAATTATTGACTTTTTAAATCATTTCAGACCCTCTACCCTAATTTTCAACGAGTGATATGGTCTGACGAGGAACTTATGAAAGCCATTGTACAGTTCCTGTTGAGCAACCGCTTCTATTATTTTACGATCATTTATGAAAATGAATACTCCTTAAGAAATGTCTTTCAAAGAATATTGGCTGAATATGGCGCAGACAGGATATGTCATCCTTTGGAGGTTAAAATGACGGACACGGACGACATCGAAAGCATTATTCGTGAGCTTTTGACTGACAAGTTGAGGCCCCTTGTCGTGGTTGTACTAGCTCACAAAAAAATAAGCTACATGATCGCCGACACAGTCATAAGAACACAGACTGAGCATAGATTTCTATGGGTAGGTGGGGATGCTTGGATGAGAGCATTATTCCTTAAAGGCGGACCAAGAGGTTCTATTGGCCTTTCTTTCTACCAGACACGATTGGAAAAATTAAAAAACTACTTTCAATCGTTGAACGCTTCAAATAAAAATCCTTGGTTCTTGGAAGCCGCAAGCATAAAATTTAACTGCAGCGAATTTGACAAGACGTCTTGCATCAATGAAAACATGAGAAATTATCATATGTTTGAGTTGGGTCTAATTTATATTCTAGAAGCTGTGTTGGTATATGGAACGGCCCTCTCAGACTTCTTCAGAGTCTACTGCAAAAATAATAGTTCCAAAGAATATCTTCTATTTTGTTTTAAGACAAATATTAAATTGTTTCCGAATTTTCTTAAGAACGTACCTGTGAGCTGGGACCTAGTACCGCACTTAAACTTAGCTGATGGTGATATTAATACTGACGATGGCTGGCGTTTTTCGGTTTATCAGTCGTTAGGAATTCCCCGTGAAATTCACCGAATACAGGATATCATTTTAAATAGACACGCTCCTATAGAGTTCGACTCTCTAAATACTAGCTTTTTTTCATTCGATGTTAATAAACTGATAACAACAGATTACTGTATGCCGGTTTGTCGGTTCGTAGAGTATCGCCTCTATGTAAGCAAGTGTTGTTGGATATGCAAGCCATGTCGAGCCAATGAGATAGTTAGCAATACTGCCACAAGCTGCAATCAATGCCCAAATCTGCACTGGCCTATCGAAAGGTCGGACGGCACAGGAGGCTGTGACTTCATCGAGCCTCACCATCTGGACAAGAACTTCTACTTACGCACAATATTTCTCTCCATTGCGATACTTGGATTCACGACAAAAGTGGGTACACTGGGATGGTACAGCCGCAACAGAGACAATGGGATTGTAAAGGCGTCCAGCATCGAACTCAGTTGTGTACAGCTTCTGTTTTTGAGTTGTGGCTACCTGTCCATTCCAGTGTTTCTGACGCAGCCAACAGACTTCTCGTGTAGCTTTGGCTTTCTACTGTACAACTTGAGTTTTACCGTGACGTATGCAATCGTTTTGTTCAAAGCTGTACGAGTCTATAGAATTTTCTCTCTTTCCAAGAAAAACTTAAAAGTGTCTTATATTAGTCCCGTGTTTCAAATCACAGCTTGCTTTGCTTTCGTCGTCTTCGAGGTAAGACACATTTTATTTTAATTGTAATCATAAGAATGTGTATGTTGGGTTAGTGCTGTATTGAAATGTTAGGTTCACTTAAAGGGCATCTGCTTCATAAGCTATATTCCATGTACCAATTAGGGTCTTTTTTTTTTTGCATTGATGGTTTTGCCATGTATCGGGCATTGGACTTCCAGTTGGGTTTGATCCAACACAGTCATCAGGGGTTGGCCGCCCTGGCCGCTGTTATAATTTTCTTTATGTTCAAGTTTACCTTTTCTGTAGCAATATTGTTTTTACTATATGGGGTTGTCAGATTCAAGCCAAACCCTCCCTCTTTCTTACCGAACTGGCAGATGACGTAGTTCAACATCAAGGAAATCCTAGGTTAAACTGGGAGTCGAACACTTAGTGAGGTTGTGACAGAACGTTGCATGAGGTTTGCGGAACAAGTTCTACGACATAATGAGCTACGCATACCGAGAGTTGCGATGACATGAAGGTGAATACGAGGGAAACGCAAACAAGAATGTCCTGGTATGGCCTGGCGCCACACTTTAACGGAGGGCCTTAGAACAGTTGATAAGGAGAGGAAGGAGGCTTCAGACATTTACAGTGACAGATATTAAGGGAGAAAGCTAGTCGACCAAGTCTAAGTTTGGTAAGGTATGCACAAGACAGGATTAAACAGATTCTAGACAGCCTGCCATAGAACGCCATGGCCTTGGAGATACGCAGGTCGATTTTATTATCGATCTTTCTGTTTTTAAAGAGTGTGCTGCCAAGATAGGTGAATCTTTCCACAGCATTTATATCATGTCCATTTATCTTGATGCTTGAATGCGAGTTGTCTTCCCTGGAGCAGATTAATATATATATATATATTGTTATAAACCTGTTAGAGGCACAGACGGGAAGTAGCGGTGTGTGTGGTTAGCTGACGCAAATCGCCCCAGGCCAGAGGAGCGGTCAAGCGTGACGAGTTACTACTCTCAGCCGCGACGCGTCTCAACAAGAAGTTTCAGGAGAGTTCCTCGGCGTGAACACAGCTCAGGAGCGCCACGAGAATTAGAGTCATCTGACCACCTAGAAATGTCGAGGGGCTTTCTGTCCTGTTCGAGAAGGCCAGCAGGGACCCTATATAAAGAGCGGAGGTGTCGCAGTCAAGCGGTCCAGAAAAGGGGTTCAGAAGGGAGTTTACGACAGAAGGTTCAGAGCACGGTCGACTACAGCACAGTTCAGCGGTGTGGTCCTGTACGGAGCATTACGACGGTTCAGTGCGGAGTACTTTCAAGTACAGTTGAGACGGCTGGCGTCTTGATCTTGATCTATAATCGAGTCCGGCACATCGAGCCCAAGTGTGTGAAGTCAGTCCTTCCTGATCGGTTGATCCCAGTGCAAGCCCGGAACGAGACGGAGAGACCAGTGCAAGAGTTGATACGGTGCTATCGGAGAGATATTTGTACAGGCTGTTACGTGCTGCCAATTGTACAATCTTGGCTGTTTTTTATTCACATTAAACGTTAACGTTACTTTGGAGCCCGGAGTTGTCAAGTTCTTTCAGTTGGTGGTGTATGGTGCTGTTTGCAGAGAGCCTGGATAGTGAGATTCGTAACAATATATATATATATATATATATATGTGTGTGTGTGTGTGTGTGTGTAATTGTGTTAATGGTAAGGCCAAAGTCTGAGCATGCTCTTGAGAAGTCACTGACGATACTCTGTAGTAATCAGGGACTTGCTGTTT
>JADKLZ010000687.1:849057-861531 GCA_021533235.1 Biomphalaria straminea
ATATACTATTTTGAGTTACCGTACATACCTTGTTCAGTTCATTTACCATAAAGACCATGGCCTCAACAATTTCAATCGAGTTAAAATAGTCCACCTGAAGTCCGCAAGGTTTGACTGGGTCGTAGGTAGTCAATGAGAAGAGGCCCCCAATGTACAAGTCTCCCTCCTGGATGTACTGCTTGTCTCCCAGGGGCGGAACGACAAAACCGGCCCAATTAAAATGAACCCACAGGATTAAGCTTATGGCTGTCACATTTAAGATGTGATACGCCAAGGCGAACATGGTAAGTTGTTCATGAACCTGGGTCAGGCTCTTGGTGCCTGCAAACGAATATGTGATAATAGGATATAAGATTAAAATTTAATTAACATTTAACTTCATTTCAAATGAGTTCTCTACTATAACAATTCTTCAAAAACTTAGGTCTAGATCTAGTTCTAAAATCAACGAGAGCTACTTGTCTGTCTATAAAATCAAAATTGTTGATGAATTCTCGTCTAACATGAAATTTAAAAAATAATGAAAATGTTATTTCCTTTCGTATGCAGTGCTAAACAGTCCAACTTTTTCTTTGAATGGGAATGATTATCTTGATAACAGTTTGGGGTCAGCAGCGTCGCAGGTTCTGCCAGAGTGTAGGCACTGCCGTTCCTTTGGATACATCAGCTGCGTGGAGAGGGGGGAACTGATGTGTGGGCGACATCGTTCCGACCACAGCTTATCCCCAGGCATTCTCTCATGGAAATGAGATGATCCATAACAGTCCAACTTTTTCTTTGAATGGGAATGATTATCTTGATACCACAGACCTATATATTATACACAGACTGGGCATCTGATCGTAATGTGAATCTTATTTTCAAGCTGTAAGGGAAGTCGCCCTGAATTCCTGAATCTTGAAAAATCTTAGAAAATCTCTCTTTTCTGTCGTAGAAAAGTAATGATTTCTACTTTTCAAAGTATAAAAATAATGCAATCCCATTTTGTGAATTTGAAATATAATGGGCTATCAATCACAAAAATATTTATTCACGCAAAATTAAGATATTTCCTTTTAGTTTCCATTTAAAGTTTCAATCAACACTCTTGAAACTATTGTTCCATGAAACTATTTGTCTTGAAACTATTTGTCTAGAAACTATTCTGCCTTGAAATTATTTAGTCTTGAACTATTTTGTCTATTTTAATCCTACACCTATCCCTTAGTTTGTTGGACCACTGGGGCACCACACAAGATCTGTTGATCGACTTTCTCCATTTCTATCCATCTTTTGCCTTGGAAACAATCTCAATGGCAGGCCCGTTCGTTCTTTTGTCTTCCCATCGCTTTCTCCGTCTGCCTCCTCTTCTTTTTTTTTTCTGGTACTGTTCCTTGAATTAAGGTCTTTTCTAGCCCTGAATGCCTTGTAAAATTGCCATAGAAGTTTAGTTCTTCGTTTTTTTTGACTGCAGTGGGCTCCATTCACTGTACTAATCCTATCTCTAATCTCTTTGTTTGTGATTACAGTCTTTGTGTGTAGCTTCTCAATTTCATTGTTAGGAATTGTTTAATTAAAAAACTTAATTAAATTCCAAACAGAAATATAATATAAACAATTAGAAACATAAAATGAGGAGAGATAGAAAAAGGGGGGATCCTTACCGGAATTCTAAAACAATAAAAAGAGAATTGTATTCGGTAGCCCAGTGGAATATACCATTTTACCATTTTATATTATATATATCAAATCAGCAAGGTCGAGAGAGGGATCATGACGTATGGGCCACCAATGACTCCTTTTTCTAAGGCACAGGAATGCGCCCCGGAGTGAAACACTGTTTCGGAAGACAATGGATGCGCCCAGATGAGTCACTGGCTTAGGTTACGTCTTGAGACGGGGCAGAATCTGGAGTGGCTGATTAAGCCAATTTTGGATCGGGCGGTAGCTGATCAGTGAGGCGCGAAGACCTCTCCCACCGTCAGAGACAACTCGTGGCGTCCATACAATGTTTCTTTATAAAATGTTTTACATGTTTCGGAAATTCCTTCAGAGTTGAAGATAGTTATTTCCTAGTCCAAACCTCCCGCAGGACGACGGGGGATGGGAGCGGGCAGGGTTTGAACCCGGGACCATCGGTAAATCGAAACGACAGTCCATCGTGCAAACCGCTCGACCAGGCAGCCATCCCGACCAGGCAGCCAATACGCCAATCAAGTTTGACATATAATCCGTAACTGTTGTCTCCCGTGTTTTTTTAGCCACTTTACAGCAGCACCAGAGTGTCCTCTCCTTGGTGCATTCCTGGGTCTCAGATAAAGGGCTGACGGGTGGCCCATGCGTCATGATCCTTCGGACCCTCTCTCGACCTTGCTGATGTGATACATATAATATAAAATGGTAAAATGGTATAGTCCACTGGCCTACCGAATACAATTTAGGTCAAAGTCGCTAATCTTGTCATTTACACTGCATAACCACTAACCAATCGCTAGCTTCTACTTATGGTCACCATAGAAACACACACACACATTCCATGACAAAAAAAGGGGGGAGGGGGCCGCGATAAAGAGAATTTGCTTATCGTACGCTAAATCGTAGCTCTGATGTGACCCTCGCCTCGCAGAGAGCCACGCCGAGACTTATCGCGGTGGCAAAATGGCAAAGCGCAAAACCAACACAGCTCAGCTAAACGAGCGCTTCTTTACATGGAAGAGGTATAGTTATCTACTCTGGGAGGCACGGTGGCTGAGCGTCAACGCGCTGGGCTTCTGAACCAAGTTTCCGGGTTCGAATCCTGGTGAATCCTGACCTTTAATTTAGGGATCCTTGTGCGCCTCTGTGTCCACCCAGCTCTAATAGAAACCTGACATTAGTTGGGGAAAAGTAAAGGTGGTTGGTCGTTGTGCTGGCCACATGACACCCTCGTTAACCGCAACCCACAGCAACAGATGACCTTTACATCATCTGCCCTATAGATCGCAAGGTGTGAAATGGGAACCTTATTGTAGTTAAACACTGTAACAGTTGCGTAGCTAGGAATTTGACATTATTTGGGGGCCCGGGGGCTTGACCTCTTTCAGTAGCCACGCATTTTGCCATCCTCAAGTTGGCACCCGTGAGGAGGGGGATTTTCAATTTCCCTCCACCCTCGCCGTAGAAACGCATCTGATTCGTAAATAAAGTTTTAATCATAAAGAAATAGAGAAGCGACTGTAACTGAAGCACTAGAACTAAAGCCACATGTTTCGACTGAATGTTTTATTTTTTTGAGATTTTTAAAAATTATTAAAAACCTTAACGATAACAATGAAAGAAATAATACAGAAACATGTCGCATTCAATTCAATGGTATGAAAAACAAAATTAGCTTTGAAACTTCCCACAACCCAGTCTATACTGCGAAGAACAAAGTGAATATTGGCAAACAAGATACATTTTAGGATAAGTGCCTTAGGATAAGGTGTCATGATACATACATGTCTAGTGTCGCTAAAATTAGAGATGTTATATAACTGCAAAGTTATATAATCCTTCACAAGTGTACGGTGTAATCTAAGTGTTATGTTATTGAAATCTTATATAACTGTATGATGTTAGCTTGGCATTACAATTTTATCGAGAAAAATATCCTAAATAACAGACATCTCAAAGAACATAAGCCTGGTCGTATAAACCAGCCAATAGGAATGAAGAAACTACCCATGCCAAGGCATTAATCTGCCCCCCCCCCTTCCATTTGTTTTGAAATCTCATAGCTTCGACAAACAAATGAGATTATGAACCTAGTTAGGTTACTGGTCTAGTAGAGCCGTGGGTTACTTTTATCGACACCATCTGTTATTGAAGGCCTGAATACTAACCGACAACGTCACAGCCTGTGGGCAGGTTAAGACCAATAGCTCGTTTCCTCGTCACAGGTCTGTACGTCAGGTTGTGAAGTTGCAGGTAAGAACGAATGGCCTCGTTTCAATACCCCTGCTGCCACACTAGGCTGCGTTTTAAGCAGTCAAACTATACGGAGTAAAGTCCCTTAGAGGCGTTAGCATTATGAATGTTTTCCTGGCAACATATGCACAAACGTTGATGACGTAATGTCTACCATTCCTTTGGATCATGCGATCCAGGGTTACCAACTCTTAAATTAAGCAATCAAATTGATCAACACTCGGGAATACTCTCTAACCCTGGGCAAATCTATTGTCTCTAGACAAAAGAGTTAAAATAAAAATGTGTAAAAATTTTGGTTAGAGACTTATAGTGTAAAAGCCTTTGCTTCTTTAAAATTTCATTGGTCGGTGAGTCAATTATTATAATGCTAGTGTCCTGTTTTACTGTGTACTTGAGACTCACTAGGTTCCAATTAACCCTAACATATTAAGAAAACGAGTTCACTATAAGCTGTTAGAGTGGTTTACTATAAGCGAGTCGTTCATCAAATGCTGGTGGTTCTTTTTGTTATCGACTGGTGGGGACTTCTGATTAAAAATGGGTTCGATCCTTCTAACTCCAAACGATTCGATTCAGTCTCCCTAGGTGTTAAGCACAGAACAGGACTTGAGTCTTCATGATAAGCCTCCAGAGTCCTGGTGATGATGATGCTGATGAAGAAAACGGTGTGGTTGATGTTGATGGCGAAGATGATCGACAGCATCATTGTGACGTAGCGCTTGGACGTGAAGAAAACAGGTAGGAAGGCTGACCACGAGATGATTGTGGTAGCAATACAAATCGTCATGACCTGGCTATCCTTGTACCGCTGGGGCAGCACCCTGGTTTTGAAGGCGAGAAATCCACTGAGGGTTAACAGAGTGAAGTCGATGGTCAGAAACGAGGCCATGTGGATGGCCGGTAAAACGCAGGCCATTTCGACATACTCCACCTCTTCGTCAGGCTGGTAGATGGACACTGTCACCGGGTAGAAGAAACTGATGCTGAAAAATATGCTCACCTGAAAAGACAATATAAAAATGTCATAAATAATTTTAGAATCAGGATCTGACTTCTCACTACCCGCAAAAGGAGGCGCGGTGGCTGAGCGGTGAACCGGGGGTCCCGGGTTCGAATCCTGGTGAAGACTGGAATTTTTTATTTCGGGATCCTTGGGCGCCTCTGAGTCCACCCAGCTCTAATGGGTACCTGACATTAGTTGTGGAAAAGTAAAGGCGGTTGGTCGTTGTGCTGGCCACATGACACCCTCGCTAACTGTGGGCACAGAATCAGATGACCTTTACATCATCTGCCCTACAAGGTCTGAAAGGAAAACTTCACTTTTTACTTGTGTTTGTTGGGAGTGTGTGAGTGTGTGTGTGTTCAGAGACCACGCTAAAATAAAAGTTTAGATCTAGACAGTTATTGTTTAAAGATGTTTTTATTTAAGTGTGTGAAACTACACCTATGAAAATGATAGCTTAATCATATGGAATAGGCAGTGGCGTAGCTAGAGAGGGTGTGTGTGTGTGTGTGGGGAGAAAATGGGAGAATTTGAAAATCCCCCGGGCCCAAATAAGTGTTTTTTTTACATTAAAAATTAAATATTACGCAAAATGCAGGGGCCCCAAAGAGGTCAAGTCACCTGGACCTCCAATCGATGAAAAATGTCTAGCTACGCCCCTGTAAATAGGGGGGCCCTCCATATGCCTATGATGTCCCACCGAACCCGTTCGAGGGTCCATCACCACCCGTATGGCCCCCGTTAGGGAACGGATCGGTGGGGGTTTCGGACTGGTTAGCGAGCCTTTCTTACATCCCTACCACGTGTAATGTACCCTCTCTCGAGGGTACGTGTGGTAGTTCACTGAGATCTATGTGTGCTACCATTCTTCGCCTATCCACTTCCCTAGATGGACGTTTCCACGGAGGCGCCACGCTGAGGCGACGGTAGCCGATGTCCTCCTTGTAAATAGGCCTAGAAGTCACTGTAAATAATAAGCTTTTGTAACCTTTGTGACCTACTTTGAAGATGCCAAATCTATGCGATTGGTCAGATCTAGAGGGGAGTGACGTAGACATGTCTATAAATAAACTCTCTCGTTATCGTTTTTTTTTCGGATGAATTTAACGCTTAATTTATTAAATAGAATTATTTTCCAGTTTCTAATTACAAATGTTACAATTCAGGGATTCAGTTTAGATGCCAAGTGCTTGACCACTCAACCACCGCGACTCTCAATCAGTAACCCCATTAGTAAACCAAACATGCTGGGTTCAATCCCTTAGGTTACGGGAAAGGAAAGGGGGCAGTGAGTTTTACGGCCACCTTGTCCACCGTTCAAGAACAGACCCATTGACACACATGGACCAGCTCTCTCTTTCCCTTTCTGTGTCAAATCCATGGGCATAGCTAGGAATTTTACATCGTTTGGGGGCCCGGGGGCTTTGACCTCTTTGGGGGCCCCTGCAGTTGCTTAATATTAAATTTTCAATGTAAAAAAACACTTATTTTGGGGCCGCCTCAAGTGGGGGCCCGGGGAATTTCAAATTCTCCCCCCCTCCTCCCCCTACCCTAGCTACGCCACTGGTCAAATCCTTGTCCCGATTGCCGTTCATGCAGAACGCGACACTCCGAAAGAATGTGGTCTATCGTGTCATCGTCCTCAATACAGTGGCGGCTCTGAGTGTCGTAGTTTTCTCCAAAGAACCCAAAGTAAACACCAACTGGACAGTGACCGACTCGGAACAGGGCTAGGACGGCCTGTTCCGCACGATTAAGTTGCCATCCTTTCGGTATGGTCTACTTAACTGACCATGAAACTCACGGCCTTTATCGGACATCGTACCAATATACCAACAAAAGGCTATCGGCGAGGGACCGTACACTTTCGTAAGAGCACGTTTAATCCTGCTCAAGTGCCGTCTGGCTGCGGTTGTCTTTACAATCTCAACTCTGTCGTGGCCGATCCCTCTACGAAGGGAAAGCAGGCAGTACAAAGCCTCTGAAGCTCAAAGAAATTGTAAAGTCTTACCTCAAAGATAAAATACACAATACTTGCTCCAAGAACAAATCTCGTCTGAGTGAAGGAAATTCTGCGTTTCATTTTCATCGATGCTTTAAAGATGCGATACACCCGGAAGGCTTTAATCAGCATGAGCATATAGGAGTTGTTGAAGCTTAGTGTGAACATGAGGACCCCAATGGTGCAGGAAGTATACGTCGGCTTAAGAAGCAGCACCGGAACAGCCAGGTAGCCCGTCACGAAGCAGATCATCTGACCGACGCTGATTTCGAAACTCGAAGCCTTGACGATGATGTGGCCTCTCTTCGCCCAGTACAAGTAGCCAAAGAGTAGAACCAACAGGGTGCATGAGGATGAGAAAGTCAATAACAAGATGCAGACGTTGTCTTCCACGTTTAAGTAGAAAGGTGGTATGGGCCTACACTCGGTGTCATTGTCGGGAAGCAGCTTGGGCCAGTGAAGGCTCGGGCAGTGCTGACAGGTGCTGAACTTTTTGTTGACGAACTGGTCACGTTTGCAGGTCAGACACGTGTAGCAACATTGGCTGGTGTAGTTGTGAGCCTCGTGTTTCTCACAGGCGGGCGTGCAGTAGGACATAATGTTCAGGTAGCTTATATTGAAACGGAAGACTGTGAAGTCTAAATTATTCAGAAGCTTCAAAGTATAGTTTGTCTTTGATTGATAGGCTAGACTTCTTAGGGTTTTGTTCTTTTTACACACGTACTGGTAAAAGGAAAATGGACGATTGACATAATGATGTTTAGTGAACGTAATCTCTTCTGAATCCTCCACAAACGAAACGTTCGCTAGGAGTAAAGGAAACTTATGTCTATTGGAACGGAAGCAGTTGACTGCGTTGCTGCTGTTAAGTCTCCAGCAGTATCGCTGAAAGAATGTACTCAGAGAATGAGCAAAGGCCATGACAGCGTTGTACATGGACGTCGTCAGGTTAGGCATATCTTTGAGTCTTTTTAATTGATTTTCAAAACAGTTCTTGTTCATGCAGTTAAGTGTGCCCTTTATTGCTGCCTCCAGCCAAGGGTTGGCTTTCCTTTCTTCGGCGCGTTGAAGATGCTCCAGAAATCCACTTTTATAACGACCCTGATCAGTGATACCGATGGAGCCCAGCGGGACAGTTTTCTTGATCATTAGCTTCACCCACTTATCGAGCCCGACCCAGAGCAGCTTCCCTTCAGATTGGGTCTCCTCGACGGCCTGAATGATCAGGTCCATGGTCAGCTCGTCTGTGAGGATAAGCACAATCCTGGAAGCGGTTTCGCTTTTCAGAATTGAGTTGATCATCTTCTTGAAGTTGAAGCGTTCGTCCACCTCGAAGATGGCCGAGAAGCACTTGAAGTTTTGAGACAAGATGCTCATGATGTTACTAAAAGATGCGTCTTGTTTGTAAACGTCCAGGTTGACAACGACGTTAAAGTGTAGCCAATTTTGAAACAGGAAATATTTTTTGATAGCATAGGCGATGTTCTTGTCTGGGGGAACCATACGATATAATATGGGATAGAGTTTCTGAAAGATCAAAGTAAATTAAACTAATTGTAGAAAATGAAAAGAAACAAAAACAGACATATATGCACAAAACGAAAAGCTTTTCTTTTTAATGAATTCCTAATGAATAATTTCAGAAAAAGTGATGGGACGATAGGCAAAACACATATTAACTAAGGCAGACAGGGGAATGGAGAAGGACAGTCGACAAATCTTAAGTGTGGCCCAAACTGTGCAACAGACTTGATGCAGTGTTTCTTAAATTATTTCGTCATGGAACACATTCCGAGTATTCAGCGGAACACTTTGCGAGTATTAAGCGGAACACTTTGTTCATTTTTTTAGAGAGATTAATTCACCTGGTGGCCTATCAGTTCATTTATTCCAGTAATTCGTGAAACACCTATTCAGGCCACACTGGACTAAGGGATAGATGCCATTGATGGTGGGACATAGTACCTCACACAAAGAGTCGTATAGTTGTCATGCACCATTACGATTGATTAGGTGGAGGACATTTTAGCTAATACAATTCTTGGGAAATATTTTTCTTTACAACTTTTGGAGCCCTCCTTGGTAAATGTTATGGACTTGCATTAATTCGTGCCTTGATTATTTATTTATTGTTATTATTCTTTATTATTAATATTATAATTCGTAATTGTTAATATTATTATTCTTTATATTTATATTCGTTATATTTGATATTATCTTATTCTTAACAACTATTTAATGATTGTAAAGAAAGAAAAAACATCATCATGTAGTGTAATCGTTAAGAGATTTATCTTTAGTTCAGACTTTAATGGAATAGGGAAACTCTATAAGATCTATATATTCAAGAAAGAAATGAAACTAGCTTACATGGTCATCCAGGATGTCGTCAGTGGCGGCGAAGCTGATGACGGGGAGCCTGTTGGCGTTCAAAATGTCCGACACTAAGGCTGTGGTAAAACTTTGTTCAGTGCCGATAACTCCGATCACGTCAAACGATTGAAGGTAGAGCTGATTGTCTTGTATGGGGATAGATAGATAAATAGATAGATAAAAACGGCATACGTACATACACACATACATACATACAGGGGTGTACGGGGTATCTAGGAGGGCATCTAGTGGACAGGCAGTCAGACCCTCTTTTTGGGGGTAGCTTGGTTACTCTTGGTGTCCACTCTGTACCTAACTCTCACCTGTGGCTCCTAGAAGCTGTAGCATGCGCAGCGGCCACACCCCGGAAACGGCTATGACTGACCGGCTAAACCAGGTAGAGGGTATCTGACGTGCCCATGGCACTCAGTACACTGAGGTTTTTGTCAAACCTAGCATGTGAAGTCTGTACTTGGCGGCCTGTGCGAAACGTGAAAAACTCGACAAATCGGACAGAAAGGCAAATACCAGCACAGTGCTGTGGAGCACTCAAGAGCAAGACAAGACACGCAGGAAGTCTCTGGTCATCCACTACACCCAAACCTGTCCCCTGACGTCTTGACCAAATCTTGCTTCCGGAAAAGGATGGGCTATAGGGCGAGAGAGTGAGGTCGACGTGTTGCCCGAATCCTTCTCACTAAAATTCAAATTACAACGCGAGTCACTTGTCACCCTCCTCCTTTTGGCCCTCCCCGCCCCCCTAAAACATACATCTGTGGCATTTTAAGTATCTAGAGTCGATCTTTTCCCTTTGCAACTTATTGTGTGACTAAAGAGGCAAATTCTTTCTACATACATTCATATATACATACACACATACACACACACATTTATATATACAGACAGACAGACATATAGATAGAAAGATAGATAGATAGATAGATAGATAGATAGATAGATAGATAGATAAAACGAACAAAACGACAGACAAATAGCAGAATGGCACTCACTAGGCCGTAGGTAGTCCTCTGGATTAGACTTGGGAAGAAATCGCACAGCTTGTAGGGCGGCTATGGACTCCTTAGAGCAGGCATCGGCGATGACAAACCCTAGTTTGACACCAGGGAGCAAATTTGACTTCTGAAATTAAGGTTTCAAATATTGACAGTGGATTTGAAAAGACAGAGATGCACAAACCGGTCTATTTTAAAAATAACTTATCACAGACAGGGGCGGTATATCTGCATCTATTAATGCATTGCTACACTAGCACATTTTGAAGAGCTTCATGTCGCGTTGGCAGACATCCGTATAACGAAAAGGTGGGCGACCTGCGGCTCTCCTGCCTTCTATTAGAATGTCATGTGGGAGTCGACCTACCTGCATTCTACGAACGTGGTCTAGGCGTCTACTGCTGATAACAGAGCGGATGTCCTGGCACCCTGCTCTTCTTAACACTTCCTCATTGGTTATCCTATCTTGCCACCTTATTTTAAAGATCTGCCTTAGGCATCGGAGGTGGAAGACATTCAGATTTTTTTTCCCTGCCTTGAGTAGGTTGACCATGTTTCACATCCGTATAGCAAGGTGTTTAATACACATGTCCGTTAGACTAAGGCTTTAGTATTGCTAGTCAGCTATATTTCGTCACGGACTCTTTCTGCAACACTGACATGGAAAATTAATACTCTTCAAAATCAACACTAGCAGCTGGGAAGAGGTGGCACTGGATAGATCTACATGGAGAGAGAGCATAAGAGAAGGGTCTCGGATTGCAGCGATGCCATACTCAACAGAAGTAGAAAGAAGGCTGAAAATGCAGCTGCGCCTGATGATTACTTATGCCCAACCTGCGATCGCAGCTGTGTATCAAGGATTGGCCTCTTTGTCACACAAGAAGTTGCAAGGGGAAAAGATCGTCTCTCGAGACGTAAAATGCCGAGACACTATCACATATATGTCTTTTTATTTGTAATGATTCATTAAAAGACAAAAGAGAGCTATACAATGAAATTTGACAAAAATTGTTTCCTACACTAACATTTGTTAGTATTTGTTTTGTAAACGATATACTTTGTCATTAATAAACAATGTGCCTTAGAAAATGTATTTCTTTTATTAAACTTTGTACTAATGACATCCCCTCCTGCCTTTTAGTGTAAACTCGAAAATACTCAAATACTAGTCTGGAGAACCGTTGGTCACCCACTCATAATCGCCTTTTTTTATGGCATGCTCAGAGCGCTTATGGTCCCATTAGATTTGTGGACCAGTGGGGGAGGGGGTATCTGGGAGAAAGTTTTCCGTGCTGCCTTAAGCCGCTTAGTAAACACAACTCTGCTCGAGTCGGGTGTCGAATCTCGAGTTTCCTTGTTAGATAACAAAGTCCGGGGATACTTAGCTTCTCGGCCACACATCTCACTTTTAAGGTATAATGATGTACGCAAAGGTGAAAAATGTACAAGTGGAATGGCAAGTGGCATTAACATATTTGTAACTTGCATGTGGACATTAAATACAGGGGGGGGGTTGTGTACGGTCGTTGACCTATACTTTGGTTTATCTTACAGCACCAAACTTCTGGTGGACCACTTAACAGCTGAATGCGTTTTATAGTTTAACTTCTAAATCTTGACATGAATAACGTCTTTCTGAACAATACTAAATATAGCTTTTAGTAGACAGGTTACAACTTGGGACGATTGTGACTCTCGCCTCACCGTGGAACATATCCTTATTGACTGCCCCAGATACCAGGATGTCAGGGAGAAATATTTTAGAGCCACTGACTTACAAACACTGTTCGATAGTGTCGACCTTGGGCTTTATCCGGTAGATGGGGTTGTCTGCGAGGATCTGAATTGTGAGTTTGTGGACATGTACTGTTTACATTAGATTTTTACCAAATTATTAAATTTTTTACTACCCTTACTATTTTAACTGTGAATAGACCTTGATTTTAATGATTTCATTGTATACAATTTGGCCCTTGTTGTGTAGAGGGAGAGTGGTCCTTAAGGGACTGCGGGCATGACATGGCCTAAACTGTGCCGATGTGCCTAATATCAAAATCAAATCAAATTAAAAATAAACAACTTGGGATGAAATAAATAAATGTAGTAGACTTTAGTGATAACATACAAATAGTATTTTGAACAAAATCTAT